>PVKC010000757.1:0-59741 GCA_004027635.1 Crocidura indochinensis
TTTTTTTAACCTGGATTGGAGAGAGTATAATGGTTAGGGCACTCACCATGCATACAGCAAACCTGGGAGTAATCCTGTATACCCAAAGGTCTCCTGAGCACCACCAAGAATGATGCCTGAGTTCAGAACCAACAATAACTCCTCAGCATAGCCATGTATCATCCCCAAACAAACCAAACTAAAACATTTCCCCCAAAAGAGATATTTTCCTAGTTTCTACTTCTATCTTATACTCTCCATGTACTTTTTGTTATAAGATAACTAGAAGAATCTAGTAAATTTCTGTTTACCTGGGGCCAGAGAGGTTGCATGGAGGGTAAGGCGTTTGCCTTGCATATGGAAGGATGGTGGTTCGAATCCCAGCATCCCATATGCTCCCCTGAGCATGTCAGGAGCGATTTCTGAGCGTAGAGCCAGGAGTAACATTTGAGCGCTGCCTGGTACTCAAAAAAAAAAAAAAAATTTTTTTTTGAAGTTTCTGTTTATCTGACTCAAAGTCATAGAAATTAAAGCTTCTATTCAATCTAATTCATTGTTGGTGTTTAGCAATTTTCAAATTCTGTTTTTAAAAGGGCTGAGTATTATCAGTTAGTGATAGGTCAGTACAAGAGATACATTTTTGACTTAGAAAGGGGAGTCCATTAGGCACCTTTCAACTGATAATCTGGAGTCAGACACTGACTTGTCTCTGGAAAAGCTTTCCTGGTAATGGGATGGAAAAGGTTATTGGTGTTTGTAACACTGGTGTCTCAAACTAATGACAATGCCTCTTTCTAAAATACAAATCATAGAATAACAACTGTGCCTCAGAAATTTGGTGCTGAAGAAAGAAATTGAAGTATCCTATTATGTTTTTATTTCCACCATTGGCTGTTTTGTTCTAGGTTTTTTGTATTGATCGAAAGAAATGGGGGGGTATATTTAGATCATAGTTACATAGTGAAGGAAAAATCAACAAGTCATTAGGTATCCTTACTCAAATCAAAACAGATCAATTTGGCTAAGCTACAGTCCTGTCTCCCTCTTTGAATAAGTATATATAATATATATAGTATGTTAAATAGAAATAGGTATAATATACTAAATATAAACATATTATATGTACCTATACTATATAGAGAGAGATATAAAAGGAAATTTTGATGCCATATACTTCTTGCAGATTTTTGTACTAGATTTTTTTAAACATTAGAGAAAAATTTACACTTCTTTCAACTTATGACCATTGACAGAAAATAAAAGTAAATCATTCTCAAACATATAAGGAAGATGATTTAAGAGTTTTCAGAATATATGTCCAATATTTATATTGGTGTTTTATCCTAAATATGAGTTCAAATCTCTAGAAAAGGTCCGGAAATTGTAACTTTAGTAAGTTTTCTAAGCAATTGTGTTTATTTTAGATTTTACTTGATTATAATTTTAATCGCATAAATAAGCCTTATAAAGCACCTGGGAATAGATATAAATATCTTCTATTTCTTAGTAAAGAGACGTGAAGAGGTCAACCAATGAAATACATCCATGTTTAAATGAAGCTTGCCTGACACTAAATTTTCTTACCTCCAAGGGTAATTCTGTCTCTCAACATCAGCTGTACATTCTGCAAAAAAAATCTCTAAGAACACTGATTCTGTTCCATATATGCCTTTGAAAATGGCAGTAAGCCCAAGCAGCCTAATGTTTGTTCTGGAATTGCAATTACTAAGACAATATTCTCTTCACTTCTAGCACACATGTTGTGCTAGGTATGCTATCCATTTCCAGAGTGCTCACTTTTGTCAGGACTCTTTATTGCTTGCTTAAAGGTTCTGTATATAAAAGCCATGCCCTGGAGTCAGCATACTAGCACCCATGAGTGATAGCGCAGCTTGAGGTCACCAAGAGCAGGGATGCTGCCAACATGAGAGCAGACAGTGGCGACTTCCAGCAGCCTTTGAAAAATGAGTCAACTGCAGTGCCACAAAGGTGAAGCTTATCAAATTTATTCCGAATTACTTTCTATGAAGAATAAGAAAAATGAACATTTTCAGATCTGAGATTTTTTTCAGCAACAAATACAAACAAATACTTGTCTTGTACAAATTTGCTAAGCTGACTGAAATGTATGGTCATTCTACTCTAGTGTTCCCTAGAGAAAACATATAAAGATAATAGACACAGCTCTTATAGACGCTAATGTTACTGAACGTTCAGTAACTCCCACTAACCCAGCCTCAAACTTTATAATAACTGTCTTTACATATCACAATAAGCTTATTATTTTGTTTCATGTGAGCAAATAAAATACTATAGAAGTCAAGTACTTTCTCCATAGCTGTATTGGTTGCTAAATTTTTGTCTGTCTGAATATAGAACCCATAAACTTAAACAACTTACAACATTTTCTTTCATTACCTCTTGAAAATGTTCTAAGATATCCATGTGTCATAATTGAAAACCAACAAGAGAAAAGAACATGAAAAACTTGTGATATTTTTTAAAATAAAATCTTCTTTTGTAGTATTGTTCCAAATATGTTTCCCTGTAACAAGATTTACCATAAAAGAGTAAGAGATGGGGTTTGGGAGTTTCATTCTTCTGATTATTCTGCATTTCTAAAAATAAAGGTAGTTAGAATTTGTATTACCTAGTCATTCTTACTAAGGGTGGCCAGTAATTGGCTTGTATACGTATCAGAAAAGATGGTCATTAGAATAAGTTTCTAAGAAAATAACTCACTGGCGCTGGAGGTAAGGTACCTGCCTTGCCTGCACTAGCCTAGGACGGACCGCGGTTCAATCCCCGGTTTCCCATATGGTCCCCCAAGCCAGGAGCGACTTCTGAGTGCATAGCCAGGAGTAACCCCTGAGCTTCACCGGGTGTGGCCCAAAAACCAAAAAAAAAAAAAAAAAAAAAGAATAAGGTTCTTAATAAGCTAAAATATTTAACAAGATGTGAAACCTTACAGGCGAAAGGATCCCTTGTAAGGCTACAATTTTGAAACTGTGTGTCACTAAATTCAAGACAAAAAGAAACTGGGTCCTTAACTTAACTCTCAGATATACAGAGAAATGTAATAAATAAATGTAATAAATAATAAATATGATAAACATAAGTCTCAAATATACAGAGAAATGTAATAAATAAATAAATAAAGTTCAAACAACAAAGGTAACAGGCAAGAAAGGCATTCTCTTGGTTGTTTTCCAAATATTTATTAGTAGGCAAAGTTCTATGTTCAGAAAAATATCTAGGAGCATCCCTGAATAGTTCTGACTCATACATGTAGAATGGCTTTGCAGCCAGCTGGGTGGCAGTTATTATTTTTGATTATTATTTTATTTTGGTGGCTACATTTATGTGAAATTATCAATTTGTCATGTTATTGGTATTCATGTTTCCATTTACTCTCAATCCACAATGACCATGAGAGCACATTCACAGATACAGTTTTCTATAAGATTTTAGTCTTTCATGTTCCTTAATGTAATCATTTTTTTCCAGGTAAAAAGTTAAATCAGTTTATAATCCAACCCATGATACATTCCAAGATGATTTACAACCATTCTAAAAGACATTTTAAAAATACAAACAAAATGCTCCCTAGTGGAACTCCACCAATACTACTGAAAATTTTGAACTGAGCATATAGCATTATTAAAAATATAATAACAGGTCAATGGCAACTCAGTAGTATACCATAACTTTATATTTGTGAGAAATCCTACATCTGTTCTGGGCACTGAAAAAATGAAATTAAACTATAAAACAAGAAATACCCCTCTTCCCAAACATATAAGATTACTCTTGTTTAATCATATGAAATTTAGCAGATTTGAATACTTTTTTTGTGAAATTTTGTAAATTGAATGGATAACTCTTTGGATATGGATTTACTCACATATTAGACTGATGGCTGAGTTCAACAGGGGTGGGCAAAACGTGGAACCCTCACTTCTTACAGATTTATCCTCAAGAAGATGATGTTCTCACCAACACACAGTTTCAAGCTGCTTTCAAAGAGAATAATCATCGATGCCTATCAAGCATCTACTTTATCCAGTGGACAAAGTCAATGATATGGCAAGTTCCTGTCAAGAGTGCCAGGAAGCCAACCAAGGGTGGGAGTGGAAAATGACTCTAACACTCTATTTATTTTGAACTTTAATTAATAATAATCCTACACAATCAAGAACTCCCCTTCTCTCGCTTTATATGAGAGGATTTAACTGAGCATTTCTATCTCATCCCCACTGTAGATTATACCGAAGGACGGACTACAGTTTAGGTAGAACAGGGAGAAGCCCAGGATTGAGGTTATACCTGTCTCATTTGTCATTGATTATGTTTCACTCCATTTCTCTGTCTCCACTGACCTGTTAGACATCAGCTATCCTTTCCTGTTCTCTCTTTTAACACTTTTATTATTTAGGGATCAACCAGAGTATTAGAACCAGAGGTGATAGACATTCATTGATTTATTGCATGGTTCCTGTGGATTTTCGGCTGCTAAAGAGAGCTAAGTTGAAACTCTGAGATTTGAGATGATGCCATTGGTTAGAGTCTAAGCTTCTTCTTTGGGTAAATTTCAGTTCATATTGAATCAGCCTACAAAATTGTCTAAGAATTTCTTATATCAAATCAGCAGATAAAGATTTTTTATTTTAATTTTTATCAAGACACAAAATTACTAAGTTATTCATATTTGGGTTTTAGACTTAAACTGTTTAAGCACCAGCCCCACCACCAGTATCAAATTCTCTCCACAGAGTCCCCAAGGTTTTAATGATCCCAACACATCAAATTAGAGACTGTGATAAATTAAATAACTGATAAATAAAATAATGTGGTTGCCATGTGAACAAGTGATTTGCCACATATGGCCACACTTGCTTTATTACAGCAAGCAAGCTTCAAAGGAGTCAACATTTGTGGTCTCTGTGTTTTATTCAAGAAATAACATTTTTATCTCATTATGGTGAAGAAATTTAAATAGAATTTGTCATATAAAAGTTAACTTCATTTAAATATTTGCAAAATTTAGAAAGGAGGCCTGTTGCATAAGTATGTTCCAGTAATTGATCTTACATACAAACTGCCATCTTTTTAGGCTTATTTGCCTCTTATCCTCCATAGAATTTCTAGAAAGTATCATATCAGAGCTAGTCATTCATAGTCCAGAAATATTTTATTTTTTATGACTTACGATAGATCAATATTCTACTTAGAATATTGCATTCTCTTCTTTTAAATTTCTTATCTTATAGTGGGGATAGATGGGAAGATATCCATTTTCTGTTTTTATCAGACATCTTCTAATAATAGGTCATCTTCCAATAGAAGATTGGAAAAGTCGGGGTCAAGGAAGGTTACTTGTAATCTTTCCTGTCTTTGACAGGATATACTCGATGTTGAAAGCCACTTCCTTGTTTCCTATATCACATCTGTGGATCTCTGACTTCAATTTCCTTATTGCACTCATAATCTTCAACTGATCACATCTATCCTTATTGAATGTTTTCTCTAATTCTTCTAGTGTCTTTATCCCAAATCACCTTTGTTTTTGAAAGAAGAAAATAGACAGAAAGTCAATTTCATATTAACACCCACTTAGAATCTTTTTAACACAGGGAAATCATGCAGGCATCTTTGCTCGGGAAAACTCTAGAAGCATGGTTTGATTTCAGGGAAGATATTTATTCTACTTTTATAAGCTGCTTCTGTTAGTCAAAGCTGCTAACATTTAGACTTTTCAGAGATGAGTCAGGCAAGCACCAGTAACTACATCCGCCAGTATCTAGGAGATGATGTACATATATTTCTTCCCATTCAGTAGGATTTTTCCTTTTTTATGATAATTTGTTTCATGACACAGAAATTCTTTAACTTGACTTTATAGTTAATTTTGCTTAGTTTTGGGTTTTCCCCTTTTTCTTGTAGTCAAGACCTCAAAGTGAAAATTGAAACTGATATTGTAAGGAGCTTTGCTTGTTTTCTTCTATGTATTTTATTATTTACAAACATTAGATTTAGTACATCTGAATCTATTCTATTTTGAATTATTTTTGTGTGATGTCAGAGCATAATTAAGTTTTAATCTTTTGAATGAGGGTTCCTAGCTTTCCTAATAGCATGTGTTGAAGAAACTTTCTTTTTATTTTTTCATTTCATCACATAACTTGCATTGGTTAGTTTACTGTAGAATAACGCCATATATACATATTATTATTTTTTTATTTTATTTTGTTTTTGTTTGTTTTGGGGGCTACATCTGGTGGCTCTCAGGGACTACTGGCTCTGCACTCGGAAATCATTCCTGGCAGGGGACCATATGGGATGCCAGGAATCGAACCCACTCTGTCCTGGCTCAGCAGCTTTCAAGACAAATGCTATACCTCTTTCTATGGATCTGGCCCTGTAGTGTTATTTTGAGTGTCTAAATTCTATTCCACTAATCTTTATATTTTATTATTACCACACTTTAAATTTTTATAACTTTGACTTATTTGAAGCATGGAAATGAGATAAACATGTTTTGCTTTCATTCTCAAAATTGTTTTGGTTATTAGATAAATGTATTTTATGATTCATACAAATTTAAGCAATGTTGGCCTTATTGTCTTGAAGAATATCATTGAAATTATTACAGGGATTGCAAATAACTGTTTGCTTTGAGTTATATGACCATATATACACCTGAAAAGATATTGATACCCAAGTCCTATAGAGATCTTTATATCTTTAATCTTTAGTTATATAAAAGTATTTGACAGATAATTCTAAAAAAGGCACATGGGTATCCAAAAGTGCATAAAAATATCATTAACATTAAGATTCAGGAAAATGTAAACAAAATTAATTAAATGTTGCTTATCATTTATAAAAAGGGTCTATATACAATAAAATAGGGGCCAAGCAATTAGTAGAGTGGGTAAGGTGCTTGCCTTGTATGTAGTTAACTGGGGTTCAATCCCTGGCACTTCATAGGTCCCCAAAGCATTACTAGGAGTGATACCTGAGAGCAGTGCCAGTATTGAACCCTGAATACCACCCAATAGACCCAAAACAAGCAAAGGACAAACAATAAAAAGAAACAAGCAGCAGTGTTGGTATGGAGCAACATGAACTTTTGTATCCTGCTGATTGAAATGCAAATTGATCCAAATTCTATAAGAAACAAAATGGAAGCTTCTCACACTATTAAAATAGGTCAACCATGTGATACACCAATATTAAATTTAGTTTCCCTCTCTGAATAATGTTTAAAAGCTACATGCTCTTCTCTGATCATTATTTATTATAACCAGATATGTAATATTACAAAATTTGTCCAATAATATATCATTAAATCAAGAAGATGAATATATATATATACACTGTGGAATTTTACTCAACTATTAAAAACAAAAATAAAATTTTGCTATTTATAAATTATGAATGAAATTAGAAAAGAGTAATGCTAAACAAAATAAATCAAAGTGAAGTTAAATTCCAAAATACTTTATTCTTTATAAAATACAAAAAATATAAACTCATAACAAAACAATAACTAGTCAAAACCAGAATTCTGAATGCAGACCTGAGAGGTTGCCAAAGGTAAAGGAAGAGTAATATTAAAAGTTAGAGCAAGTCAGATATATTGTATTGGAGAGATTTTGGTATTTTTATGGACAGAAGTTATATGATATGCTTTGAACTTGTACTCCAGAAGTACAAGCAATGTTGTGCCAGAGTTACCTTAAAAAAAAAAAAAAAGAATACACACGAAAATCTTGGAGATGCATATAAAACTCTCCAAACTCTTAAATTATTTCTTCTCTTCTAGGAAAGTTATTTTCTCTCATGTCATTTTTTGTACAGTGAAGACATGGAAAAGTAGAATACAGACACGTTGATACTTTCTCTAATGTATGACTTTTTCAACACTTTGATTCTATTTCTCTTTGGAGGTAATTAATGAGTTAAGAATTACAATAAGTCATGTCTGGCCTTGGCTTTCTAAAGGCATGAAGCCAAAATTCTTGATTATCCTTAGGATGTTCATGTCTCCTTCTTTTCAATATGTGAACCGTGAACCTTAGAATAATATTCAAGTAGAAATCTTTGTCCCAGAGTCAATTCTCTCAAGCCCTGAGCTTTCCAAATTATGAAGGGGTCAAAGTAATTTGAGAAGAATCACAATCTGTGTTTTTTTTACCCAATTTTGGTGAACTTTCGTAACAGTGGATGGTTTAGGGCCTCCTCTGGTGATTCTGAAGCAAATCAAATAGAAACTTGGATTGGTGGTCTCAAGTATGTGGTGCTCTATTCATGCATTGCAGTGCTTAGGAATATCTTGGCTACGCTGATGGTCGCAAAAGCCTTTGGAGCTGCATCCAAAGATTTACTGGGAAACATATTATTTCAAGGATTGAATCAAGGTCAGCTTTTTCCAAAGCATGGTACTTTAACTCCTGAAATATGTCTTTAGCTCCACAATAATAGTTTTAAAGTACTTTTAACTCAGGTGATGGGCACATGCATAAATGAACTGTTAGATGATTTGGACTCCAAGATTTTTATTCTTTCCCTCACTTAGAGTCAGCTGAGTCATGAAAGTTAGAATATATAAATTTGTCACAGTGAAACAGTTAACTTTAATTCCTAATAATACTTGAGTTATTGTGTTACTTGGTAGCGACTTTAACAAGTGCTTGTGTGTATGTGTTTGTATGTGTGTAGGTGCATAAGTGAAGGTACCAAGCTTTAAGATACTAAAAAAAAATAAGTCTTATGAACACAACATTTTGTGTTTATGTAGTTTTGTATGGTGTCACAGTTCTATTCAGAGCTTACTCCTTATTTGTGTTAAAGGGTCCTAGCAGTGCTTGGGAAACATAGGTGGTACAAGGAATTGAATCTGTGAATTGAATCTACCTACTATACCATTTCTCCAGTAACTATAGACATTTTTGGAGCAACAAGTTGAGTTTTAACCAACTATAATAAACAATAATCTAATTAAATAGGATAGCTGAAAAATTTAAAATATAAATAATTGCTACCATAAAACTATTACTGTAGTTTTATATTTTATATTATTATTTAATTTTAATAAATTTAACACATTTAAATTTTTAATTTTAAATTTCATATTTCATTTTATATTATTATTTTTGGTCAGTAAAAATAAAGATAACAAAAGTGATGTCAAGATCAAAAATAAATAAGATCAAAACTAAAATATGAGTGAGATCTTATAAAAACCACACATCTGCTCCATTATCCAGAATCACCATTTTGCCAGTGGCCCAGCCTTAACACCCCTCTAAGATTCTCTTAGGGGATCCAATGTGACCAAACCGTTATGCAGGTAAGTGGACTGTTACCACTAGGGCTTTCTGGAGCAAGTGTGGGTACTCTCACCCTGTTTCTTCCTTCTCCTGTGAAGCCTGGCACCTGAGAACATATCCCCAAAATCTGCAATATTAATAATTCTTTAAATTTCTGGAAGTATTAATTTCTTTGGTGCTGTCATCCCTATAGGGACACACCAGTTTAACAGAATGGACAGCTAATAACAGAACTTACTAAACCTTCTGCCATTGTCTTAATGACTTCATTAGAGATGCAAGGTTTTCACATATGCCCTTTATACATTTTCTTTTTTTTTATTTCTTTCTTATTCTCTTTTTTACTATTCATTCTACTTTTTTTTAAATGTTTTTTGTTTTTGTTTTGTTTTTTTTTTCTGCCATGTCTGGTGACACTCTGAGGTTACTCCTGACTATGTGCTCAGAATTTGCCCCTGACTTGGGGGACCATATGGAACTCCGGGGGATCGAACAATGGTTCATCCTAGGCTAGCACATGCAAGGCAGATGCCTAATGGCTTTCCTCCACCGCTCTGGTCCCTCTTTCTACTGTTTTTAAATAACTTTAAATAACTTTGTACTCAAAGTTATTATATATATTATATTTGGAAACAAATATATTATGGTTATGTGTATCAACTATATGATGCATTTTCTTAAATAAGGTAAAAATGAGTGAAAGGAAAGTTTAAATAAAAATTTAAAAATAGAATACTGAATTAAATATTTATAGGAGGCAACAATAATAACGTATGAGGAACACAAAATGAAAATGTTCAGGGGCTATTAGAGCCACATCTGTAAACTTGTGGTGGGAGACATTGGTGTTTGGGGATATAAAGGACTGAGATAAGGGCCTGAAATGTGGTATACATGTAATACACTTCCCACCTGAGCTATCACCTCTGCTTCTGACAACTATCATTCCAGAGGAACAACAACAACAACAACAATAAAAACAAAACCTTTCCTACATCTCCTTACTCCCAGTATGGCAGGTTCCAAGAGTTTTAAAAACATTTTCCTACATATTTCAATGGAAATGAAAACTATATCATTCGAAATGGTTCCAAAAATACCACATTATTTACAGAATATGTCACCTGATCCATAATAAAAATCGCATATCCATTGTACACTGCATATTAACAACAGGAAATGGTTCCTGAGAGAAAACTGGACCACTCCAGTCAAGATAAGGAAAATCTCATTCAATCAGAAATCAAAATGTCAAACTGTGGGGTAAAAAAGCTGGAATAGCATCTGTTTCCTCCCACATTATCTCCTAACTCACGGAGTCTTAAAAATTGAAAAGTCGCAGGATCCACAATGCAGACCAGAACAATAAAGATGAGAGTTGGTGAAGTCTTCTGTTCTGACAGTAATGCTTTTCTCTCTCTTCTTTCTTTCTATCTCTTTCACACACATACTCATCCACAAAATTATCCTGTATAAAAATAATTATATCTTGCATTGGCAATGAATTTACTCCTAGTAAGTTGTAGAAATGGCCCTCTTGAAAATACTGACTACACTAAAAGAATTCAACAATTCAAGAAAAATAAATTATTTCCATCAAAAATGAACTCATTATTTTGATCAGCTATATTTTCTGCAGTCAATGTTTCTCAATACTGTTCATAACACTATAGTGACAAGGACAAAGAAGATTACTTAGTTTCTTGACTTATTCTGGAAATTCTGTAATGTTTTATCAAAATTTTACACCTATTATGAACTAATTTTAAATCATCTTCATTTAATAAACCAACCGAGGAAAACTATTCTTAGTGTCTTCTTGTGGGTCAAATGTATATTCCTTTCTCTGCCCTCATATCTTTCTCTTTCTTCTTATTTTTTGTACCTTTTCCTTTGACTTTCTCTTTTCTCTTATTTATGTTCCAATTTATCTTCTTTATCCTTGTGTTTTGGAGTTCAGATGCAGCCATCATGCAATGTATGGGGTTACTCTAAGGCAGTGCTTCTCAAATTATTTTCTGTCATGCCCCCCTAGCAAGAAGAAAACATGTCTGCGCCCCCCCCCCACTTGACTGTAAATAGTATCTTTATTTAAACAAAAAAACTTTAACCTGCAAAACAAAAATATATAAAAATAATTTGAGCTGTTTTTTTAATCAGAGGTGATGTCTGGATGAATGGCTACAATGAGCACGTTTTGCAATGCATAGCTTTTAGAAGCGGGGGTTTGAAGTAGGACAAAAGGACTCTCAGCTCCAGAGACATAGCTTGTTATGACAGTGTTTGCAGAGATCAAAGGCGCATCCACCTTTAAGGAGCCTCGCGTTCCCCTGGGGGACGCTCCCCAATATATGAGAACCATTGCTCTAAGGTCAGTATTTGGAAGCTGCTACTACTGGTACTTAAAGGACCAGATTACAGTGGAGCAATCATATTTTCTAGGTTTGCAATGCTATCTTGTACATGCCTTCATCGCATCCCTCAAATAACTGCACAGGTTAATATAAAGCCAGGTTCACTTGACTGAAGATGCATACAGTTCAGTGTTACAAGGATAATATATACCATAAAAATGTGAATCACAAGATATGTTCTTTTTCATCTGAATGGTTTATGCTTCTCTTTCTGTGCTTGTTTTCTTCTAACTATAATGTTTTTGCTTTGTTGTTTATTAGATCTGCCTTTTTTAAATGCATTCCCACACTCAAGATTATTTTATATTCCCCTTTTCTCAAAAAAATTTGCCTTAGCTTGGTTGTAACAGGACACTCATAAACGCATAGACACATTATCATGTTTACTATTTTTGCATGCCAATGAGTTTTCCCTTTCCAATAAGTTCATATGCATAGTCAATTCATAGTAAACGTAACTTTAAGAAGGAAAAAAGATGGCTTATAATGTAAGAAATTCTTGCAGAGACAGTACAAAGGGAAGTACTGTTTTTAAGCACTGAAGATTGAAAACTCTTCCTATAACCATTTTTAAAATTCTACTTGTCCCCCATTTGTAAAGGGTCAGTTCTACTTAAACATAATTATCAGTGTTCCTCATATATTTTGTCTATAATTAGTAAATTACTTGTAAATTTTAAGCCTTAGGAATAAACGATTTGTTTTAGATTATCAAGTATAAGCACATAGAACTTATATATAAGCACATATATAAATATTTATATTGGTGATAAATAATATGGAAATATTTACTGTCTAATCTGGTTCTATTTAGTGAATTTACCTCTTTCTCCAGTAGCCCTTAGTAAATATTTTACAAAAAATTATAGCGTGGATAAAAGAAACAATTAAAATTTCTATAGACACTTAAAAGATGTAAAAATAATCAACTTTTTAAAAAATGTTAGAATATATCCTAGAGTTCAATCTTTCTATAAATCTCACTGAGAATTTTTATTTGTAGGTTTTAATATTTAGAATATTTGCTATAATTTATAATGTCTTTGTTGTATTATATACCCAGAATGTTTGTGAAGTACTTTTCTGTACTCAATAAAACTTTGTGATAGATTAAAGAGAATAAATTCTCCCTAATATTATTTCTTTAGCAAAAGAAACTAGCTAACTTTGTTAGAGACAAACAGTACATATACATACTTTCATCTGTATAAAATTTTAGCGAATAATCTATGTGACTTGAAAGCATATTAGATTTCCCAGAGTTGCTGTGAGGAGGGAAGTTAAGTAACTGCCAAAGCGTGGATAGAACCTACTTAACTGATGTCAGTGTTATATATCTTAACTATGGTGGTAGTTTTATGGTAAGATAAAAATTATAAGAAGTGTATATTACAAATAGGTAAATTGTAGTGTTTATAAATATATAGCAATAAAGTTGATAGATGAAAGAAAAAAGTTCAGTTTTGATCTGGGCCTATTACTAAGCAAGTGGGTAAGTTCATAAATCCATTATATCTCCTGAGTCTCATTTTCGAGATCTGTCTGATAAGAATAGTGAATTATGATTATGCAGTCTACCTATCAAGTTTTCTTATATACTAAAGGCAAATAAATAACAGATAAAAACACTTTTGGAAATGCAAAGCACTATACTTTAAGTCATGTCATTATGATTGGTGTTGATATTTGAAACATTGAATAATATTTTTTAATTATTAAGGGACTCAAATAAGGTATATTTTAGAAAGCTAGTAAAATATATAGTTTCTTTCAAAGCCCATTCATAACCCTGCTCCATCTTTGTTAAAAATTAAACAAAATTGTTCTGATCAATTTAAAAAAAATAGAGATTACATTGTAAAATATCAAACATTAAATGATATTTTAATTTAATATTTCCTAATATTGAATAAATATTAAAAATAAAATATGTAAACATTTCTTCAAATTTTGTTATTAATAAGAATGAACAGTTAAGGATGTTTCCAAAAAAAAATGTTCACAGAACATTTGTATTAAAATAACCGTTTGGTCATTATGAGAAAGCATTTATAAATTAGTATTAATGAAACTCTCTGGGCTTAAAAAGAAACAGCTATATTTTGAAAGTTTTTTTTTTTTTTTTTTTTTTTTTGGTTTTTGGGTCACACCCAGCAGTGCTCAGGGGTTACTCCTGGCTCTATGCTCAGAAATTGCTCCTGGCAGGCACGAGGGACCATATGGGGCACCGGGATTCGAACCGATGACCTTTTGCATGAAAGGCAAACGCCTTACCTCCATGCTATCTCCCGGGCCCCTATATTTTGAAAGTTTAATCATAGTTCGTTTGAAAGCATCCAAGTGTTAAGATTAAAGCAACACAGTATGGCAACATTTAGCAGGCCATATCTAGAATAACAATTTATATTATCATATTTACCATCATATACATAGAATATGGGTTCATAAGTATGGATAACTTATTTTAGGATAGCACATATCTTTTTTTATTAATTTTATTATTCTTATAGAGGATAAGAAAGACTTTTGAACATTGCTTTAGAAATTCTGTAAGTTCAGTGATATGGATTAGTGAAGATCATTGCACCTCTAAAAGTCATTCTGTTATAATCCTGGAAAAGTAAAAGTTGTAGAAAACATTACAAAAATTCCTTGAATTTTATTTCGCATCTTGTGCTGTTCAGTTTGCTCTGGTTTCTGACGAAAGAAGATATATCTGAGAGGAAGCTTTGTAGTTTGATGTTGGTACATTTTCTGTAACCCGGATTGTAACTCTCATTGTTTATGGTCTCAAAATTTAGTTTTATAAGGCTATTGAGAAGTAATATATCATGTTGCAAAAGATCTCCATGAGTTTAGAATAATAAATACTGCAAGAAAATCACTCTGTTATACTTTATATTGGGAATAAAACTACTAAAACAAAACAGATAAGAAGTGGCCAGAGTGATAGCACACTATGTAAGATGTTTTCCTTGTACATGGCTGGCCAGGTTTAATCTCTACCATCTCAGAAATTCTTTAAAGGCATACAGTCTTTCTTCATGATTAGTAATATATTTGACTCTAAAATTATTTTCCATACTTTTAATATTTAGGGATAAAACAGTCGTGGTACTTGTCAGAGCCCTCACTTGTTTGCAATGCTTGTAAATATTTGTTTGCAATGGGCAGAGGTGGCATACTTGTCATGGTGCAGGATATTTCTAATGGCAGTGCCAGATATTTCCCTTGTCGAGGTGGGGAGAGACCAGGGATAAAGCTTGTTTCCATAGTCCTGTAACACAAATGCTCTATCTCAGAACCATTTCCGGTTCCTTTATTTTCAACATTTACCTTGTTAACTGTATAGACACTACTCTGAAATAAGAGAAAAAGAGATTTTGTCATTCAAACCAATTAAAGAATTAATCTGTATCAGTGATAAGGATGTTCAAATGTCTGAGATAACTATAATTATGTCATTATTAAAGAAAATATGTAAGTAGAAATGGTGGAAATGGAACTGTTTTAGAAGAAAATAAGTAGTATTTGGAAGTCTTGATAAATAGAACATGATATGCCATTTATATTCAAAGTGTTTTAGATGAACTTTTAAAAAGGGAAGCTAAAATAAGTACATACATATTAACAATTTTCTGCATAAATATTTGGGTCAATTTTGGTGAAAATAAAAATATAACATCTCAAAGTTTCTTCTCTTAAATAAATTAAAGCAGTTATTTTTCTTTCTGTATCTATCTACAAAATGCTGTAGGTCTGAGGCAGCATAAAGTAAGATATGCATTAAAATTTTTTGGATGTGGGGTCCGAGAGATGGCACAGTAGTAAGGTGTTTGCCTTGCACTCTGCTGAACCAGGACAGACTGTGGTTTGATTTTGTGGAGTCCCATATGGTCCCCCAAGCCAGGAACGATTTCTGAGTGCATAGCTAGACAATCCTCCTGAGAGTCACTAGATGTGACCCCAAAACAAACAACAAAACATTTTTGGTTATATCCTGTTTACAGTCAAAACAGCTAATATTCATTTACAAACATCTGATTGAAGACTGTTAAAAGAGCTACATTCAGTCTAATTAGAAACCCAAGAGATCAGGGAAGTGATTCTTTAGTTTTTATCTCAAGGATCAACTCAACTTTGCTGGGGCCGGAGAGATAACTTGGAGGTAAGAAGCTTGCCTTGCATGCAGAAGGTCAGTGGTTTGAATCCCAGCTTCCCTGAGCCTGCCAGGAGCAATTTCTGAGCATAGAGACAGGAGTAACCCCTGAGCACTGTCGGGTATGACCCAAAAACAAAACAAAACAAAACAAAAAAGAATCAACTCAACTAGAAGTCAAGACTTGGTCACTCAATTCTCAACTCTTAAGAATCTTCTACCACAGCTATAGGTAGCTTCAGGAGGAAATCTTTGCATTAAAAATTTATGGCAAAAAAAATAAATTTTCTGTATTTCCCTTGCTTTCTCATTCTATAAAAGGGAAGTGTTTACCAAAATTTTTGATGACTATATTTACACATAAAATCAGAATATTTAGGTGAGTTTTGTGCATCATTTCTAAACAGAAGCTAGATTATTGTAGAAATAAGTTATTAATTAGGTAAAAGTAGAATTATAACTATAATGAGGCATTAGATACTGCAACACAAATTCAAGGAAACATTCATTTCTAGATGTCAGTTTTATATTTGGTATGAGCCAAAGGCATCCTTAAATTTGCACAACTGGTTAACTTACTTCCCTCACTATTGTTCTATTCATGATTAATCTACTACCGACATTAGATGCTAACCACGACAATGCAGTGGGTATGACAAAGAATTCAAAACTCAATCTTTTATGGCCTAGGTTAGCCCTCTGTCTCATCAGAAACCACTTCAGCCATTCCTCCTTTTTTTATCCTCAAACCATTAACCTCAAAGATATCATATGAACTTTGGTCAACCTCAGACCAATTACCCCTTGAAGAAGTGAAATTGGGAGACATATAGAAAATAGTCAAAGGAAAAGTGCTTGCCTTTAAATAACTATTTACCAATGGATTATTTTACTCTAGAACTTCTAGGAATGATCTTTGAACATAAAGACAGGAATAAGTCTTGATATTGACAAAAACAAGAAACAACATACATACAAAACAAAAAAAAATTTAAACACCTATATTTTAAATAAGAGAGCGCACAACAGTGAAATTTCCAAAAGGAAAATTGAATACACAGAGATTGTATTATTCAGTATTCTGCTTGTTTTTATCTTTTTTTGTTAAAGAATTCCAGTAGCCATAGAAACACAATTCTGATCAATCTGCTTCATGTTAAAAAATAACTTTGTTACATTATATATCTTTTTTTAACTAGGAAAAAAACTATAGTCTCCTATCATTGAGAGAGTCATTATGTTGTAGATGAAATGTCAAAAAAATATTAGAACTATGATTCAGCTTTCGTGCCTAGTATGGGAAAACATGATTAGAAGAAACTGCGTCAACTTTACACAGATAGATAAGGCCAGGTATTTGGATTTTACTTAAATTTTCTTGAAGTACTTTTGTCTCTTGATAAAGAACATACAGAGAGCTCACCCAGGATGATAATGAGCATTTAACAGAGGAGGAAGAATCAAGTAGGTATCTCTAAAGTGATTTCTCAATCGATTTATTTGTTAAAGTAGATATATTTACTCCAAAAGAAAATTTTCCTGGCAAAACACAAATGCATATGATATACTACCAATCAATTCCAATTGCAAAGATGAAAGAAGGAAAACAGGAACTGTCAGAGTAAAGGTGAGCACTGTAACTTTATATGTGGTACCCCAGGAAGGTACTATTCAATGCTAGATATTATAAAGCATCTAGTAATACTTAATTGGGAAGTGGTTTTCTTCATGCAAATGTCAGATTTCATGGATAAAGGGCAGAGGATTCAATAGAAAGTGAAAAATGTCTAAAGGGCTAGAGGAGGACAAAATGATTCATTGTGCCTGAAGATTTGGGGAAAGGACAGGTAGAAAATAAGTTGGAAGTTCATTTGCTAAGAACTAATATCCATGATTTATGACAGTCACAAAATTAACAATGAAACAATAAGGGAATTATTCTTTATTATTTAAAGAAGACACACATGGCCAGTAGGTGCCTGAACAAACACTTTCCATCACTTTTTATCAAGCAAATGTAAAGCAAAATCACAATGGGGGTATCAAACTGACTGTGCACAACCACTACTGGCAAAGATATGGTAAAGATGGAACATTAATTCTCTATTAGAAGGAAGTCTGTTTAGTTTATCTAGAAAACAGTATGGAAATATCTCAAAATTAAGAAGTAATATTTCATATCCCCCAGCAGATCCATTTCTTGGCATCTTCATCAAGATGAAAAATATTTCAAGAGAAGATATTGTATTAAATAAAGTCAGCCAGAAGAAGATGGAAAAATACAAGATGATCTCCCTTATATTGGTATTTAGAAGAACAAATAATGGAATCAATGTTTCATTGAAGGATATATAGATCCCAGAGTACAAGGAGGAGGTCAGAGATGGAAAGAAATTGAGGGAAGATAATTGAAGAAGAAAAGACAGACCAGAAACAGCAGGGGTTGGAGGTATTCAGAGAAAATGAATAGTATAAAGGAATTGTATAACTAAATATCCAAACCACAGCTCAACAACACTTAACTAATGAGACCCAAACTTTTAAAGACCAAAATATCAAAAGATGCCTGTCAACTTGCACACTTGGGAAAACTGGTAGTAGGCGGGAACCTAGGAACATTTGTGGAAGGAGGTTGATCCTGGTGGTAGGAACACAGCTGGCATATTTTATGTATAAAACTCAACTATGAATAACTTTGTAAATTATAGTACTTTAATACATTGTTAAAAGTATTTACATCCTTTTATTCTGGTATTTACAATACACAAGGTCTTGAAACAATTCAAGTTTCTAAGAATAGAAAAGTGGGAAAAGAAACTGTGCCATTATTATTCAATGCAGTTCTTTGCAACTTTCTTGAGACTGATAGGTATTGTGCTGAGTTAGTGAGTCTAAGGAGAACAAATATTAAATGATCTCTCTCATACGTGGACTGTAAATAAGTAAGGGAATATACAATGGCCCGTAATAGCAGATACTAAGCATCAACCTATAGATCTATGCTCACTGTGTTGATGTTTAGGATGGGTGGGAACCTATAGTCATTGATAGGAATCCCTCCATCATTCATGAATTTCTTAATGATCTGATGACGAGTGCAGTGTAGCAACATTGTTGTAAATAAAAAACATTAATTTTAACAGGATTGCAAATGACAAAATAAGAAAACAACAAAAACAAAAAAACAACTGAAAGAGATAAGACTTGAGAAATATTGGTGTGACCTAGGAACAAACAAAATAAAAAAGGACACTTTTAATATCTATAACAAAACATCTTATGACTTCAGAAAAGAGAAAATTCATTAAATAAAAATCAAGAAATGCAGATTATAAATCAAGAGAATGGTCAAATTTATTAGATTAAAACTGGCAACTTCTGATAATCACAAAATATAATAAAGACCCCAATGTAGGAACTATAAGAAATTACAATATATATCAAACAATTATAATTCTAGTAATAAATAACGACTAGAAAAGCTGGCTAAAATTGAATAAGAATAGATGTTTTGTAGCATATGAACATATATAACCATTGAATAAATGAAAAGAAGATCAAACTCATTAACAATCTTGAAAGTGCATACCTGTATCTCAATACTTGGATCCTTTACAACAGTAAATTTTGATAAGAATGTGAAGCTTAAAAAAAAAAAAAAAAGAATGAGGAGCTTGGGAACATTCACCCAAAGCTCCAGAAGTAAAAATTATTGCAAACTCTTGAAAGAGCATTTTCCAATATTTAGGAAAACTCAATAGTTACATTTCTGGCTTTAAATGTACATACAAGGGAAGATCTTTTACAAGTGCAGAAGAGGATTGATATGGCAGCAATATTTACAAGAGGATATAAATATTAGCATTTCAAGTCATTTGGACAACGGATAGGTAGCTGTTCAAAATTCATAGAACACAATTCATACAAATAAATATTCATAGTTATCAGTAGAAATAATGGAAGAGAGCTATGAACAAATGGACTAAATCCAGTTCCCCCCAAAACATAGTGTTGGGAGAAGCAATTCAGATAATTACATATAGTTTGAGTCTATCATTAAATTTTTGAGGGGAGAACATCTGGCAGTTCTCAGTGCTTAATTCTCATACTGTCCTTAGAGACCAGTCATAGTCAAGGTTGGGGGGACCAAAATATGTGCTGAAAACTGAACCCATGTTATTTTTTAATGATATAATACTATTTTACTAGATTAGATTTTTTTCATCAGTATTTTTCACACATATTAAACTCTTATATGTTATGACACCACACCTTTCCTTATCAAAGTGCCAGTACTTCTCTTCCACAGTCCATAATATCCCTCCATTCTTTCATTCAATCCTCCCTTTGGTGATATGTTAAAGGAGTCTAAATTGAAATTATACAGCAGAGAGAAATACTAAAACCTTTTCCCACCTCCTTTTCTCAGTTCCCTTTGGAGGAGGGTTCATAACTAATATTTTACAATCTTCCTGTAAAAAGTCTATACCTTAAATATGTCATTTTATAGAGCCATTTATTTATGTGGAGGAAAAAAAGCAAGTGAAGTTCATGGTACTGATAAGCATAAAAAATAAGAATAGTGGCTTCATCTTGCAGTGAATGGGACTAATGTGATTTCAGGGTCCATATGGGTCATATTTTCTCCTGAGTGAGCTTGTGGTACTCCAGTTATTCCTTTAATTAATAGTCTAAATTTGAAGATGTGCTTTAAAACTCTCCAATTTAAGGTACACTGAACAATAAGTCTGAAAATTAAATGAGCCAGTCAATGAAATGAATTTGTTCTTCTAAAAGTGACCTTGATTTTTTTCCCTTCCTAATTTCCACACACCTTAATGTAAAATACTTCGGTGACTTCACCCACATAAGTCTCCAGCTTTCTTGGCTTGATTTGTGTGCCCACATTTTTCAGACTTCCTCAAAACCTACATCCATTTGCAAAGCCTCTTTCTTTGATCACCTAAGAAACTCATTATCTGGGAGAAGAAAGTCAAATTAAAGGAATTTTTCAGCGTGTAGTTGTCTTCACATTTGCCTGTTTCAACACAGAGAGAACAGATGAATTTGTTGTCTGATGCTTTTTCAGTTTATTAATTAATTCTCATGAATTTATGATGCTGTTGATATTGCTTCTATATTGTGTCAAAAGAGCAGCCTCAGTATGAGAGAAAGATTTCTGGTGCCTAACTAGCTAATAAAGGTGGGAGAAGTAAGTAATTCCATTTTAGGATTCTGTGGTCCATGCTTTTCCCACACTTATGGCTCTTCCCATGGAGCTGTTATAGCCAGTTTAAGGAGACACCGAGCATAGAGTCATTAGTGTGGAATGAAAGGCTATTTATAATATGAACTCTACTTGAATATTAGATCCTATGATTTTTGCCACCGCTGGCAATGCTAAGATTACTCGACTCTGTGTGCAGGAATTACACCTGAAAATGTTCAAGAAACTATGAGAAACCAAGATGGAGCTGGGTCAGCTGCATGCAGGACAAATGTCCTACATACCATGCTATCACTCTGGCCCCTCTATTTGGTTTCTTTGTCTAAAATATTTTCTCTACCTCAGTGGTGCCTATGCATAAATCTGGACAGCAGAGGTAATTTAGTAAATTGATTTCATTCTTTCTCATATATGAACTAGTTTAGACAACACGCTAAATAAAATCTTACCTTAATCAAATTCTTGGAGTTATTTTCCTTTTTATTTATTTCTACTTGGTTGCGGACCACATCTCGCAGTGCTCATGGTTTACCCTGGTTTTTTGGTTGGGGATGAGTCCTTGCAGGGCTTGGGAACCCTCTGGAATGCTAGGGATAGAACCAACATTGGCCATGTGCAAGGTGAGTGTCTTGCTTATGTTACTATCTCTCTACAGCCAACTTTCCCTTTTTAAAACTATATTATACCTTAGAAAACAAGACTGTAGCACCACACCACTTTGCATATAGTGCAAACTTTACAGATAGTGCAAAACAATGCTAAATCCTGCTTTTCAAATTTCATTAGAAAATGTGTTTCAAGTTACGATGGACAAATTTAGCCGTTGTGTCAAATATTTTGTAATATCACATCAACATAAAATAATTGCTTGATAATTATATAGTTTTATACAGAGGAGACTCAGAATTTTCAACAAAATATTTCTTCAAACTCAAATTATATTCAGTTTAAGAAGTCTAGAAACTTCCTTTCTGTTGGAGTAGTTATGCATGGTAAATATTCTCAATGCTTCAACTAATTCTTCATTTATAAGTGAAACTAGTTTGCTAAGAAGCATCTCTACTATTCCCAAATATCTTTATTCACCAACTTGAGAATGTTTTTATAATAGAATCACAAGGTTTTGATCATAGAAATAGTAAATTGGGAAGAACATGCAATTGGACATTGTAATTGCAGTATTTTTAAACCCATAAATAATAAAATAAAGTACTTAGAGATTTTTGTCTGCAAGTAATTTCTAAGTGATGTACATAAAAGAGTCTGCACCAAGATTAGTCAACTGCTTTCATGGTGATTCATAAAGACATAAGAAAATAGATTGATTTTTTATATTCTAGGTAATTTGAATTTTGCATAGCTAAATTGATAACTCTGAAAACACATAGCATATTTCATTTATCCTTTTCTCCTCTCTCTTCTTTTAACTTTTTCTATTCACTCTTAGTTTTCTTTTACTTCCCATGCTGATCTTAGAGGAAAATGGCAACAAAGCACAACTTTAAATACTATTGCAACTGGAAAAATAACCTCTAGTTTCTTTTTACTATCAAAAATTAAATAATTTTATTACAAATAGTGCTAACTTCCAGGTTTTTCATAGTAAAACAAATTTAATAAAAATATGTGTAGACCTGACAGCCAGACATTGTCTTAATCTGCCACAAAGTTCACCATTTGCAATAACACATTTTGGAAATAGACTAAAGAATGTTCAACAGAGCAGAAGAGGTTAAATTATAAAAGACATCTAATATTATCCTTATACTACTTACAGGCAGCAGTTTAGTTTTCTCATATACCAAAGAAAATTCAAATAAGTTTATTAAGGAAAATTCAGATAAATTTATGGCAAAGAAATTAAAGATCATTTTGATGTAAAGCAGTATTATGTGAGAATAGGAAAATGTTTCATTTCTACCTGGAATCAGAATTACGATGATGAGAAAATTTTCTGAAATAAACATGATTCTATTTAACTACTTGGATAAGAGGAGTAATTTTAAAATTAAATTATTATTATTTTTTATTTTTTTATTTTTTTGGTTTTTGGGTCACATCCGGCAGTGCTCAGGGGTTACCCCTGGCTTCATGCTCAGAAATTGCTCCTGGCAGGCACGGGGAACCATATGGGGCACCGGGATTCGAACCGATGACCTTTTGCATGAAAGGCAAACGCCTTACCTCCATGCTATCTTCCGGGCCCCTAAAATTAAATTATTAAAACTGGCTTTGTGATTACAAGTTGATGCATTTGATATTGGGGCAGGAGAGACCCATTTAAGAATGTAATTTGTCAAAGGCTAGCCTGCAGAAGTCTTTGCTTTCAGCAGTAATCCTAGTCAGTATTCAACTTGTCGGTTATGTCACAATTGAGAATATTTTAAACTGATTTAATATTAAATTGGAATGCATAATGCAGAATATGAAAACATTTATCATGCTATCAGAAGAAATAATTTATTACAATGACAAGAAATATGTATGTATATAGCTTAAAAGATTAAATCTATTTTTTTAAACTGTGGTTTCAATTATCCACTTGCATTTAACTTGGCTTCTTGTTTTGTCTTGACAGGTGAATGACCTGACCTCTCGTGACCAAGTGTGCTATCAAGACAAACAATTGTATTGATTCTATTTCTTTTCGCTCAAGAGAAAGCAAATGAAGTTTCTGGACCTGGAGTGAAATATTTCAAAAAAAAGTAATGTCTTAATTTTGCATATTTTACCTATGAAATGAAGATGATTGAAAGAGGAAAAAAACAGGCAGAGAGGTCCCCACCTCAAAAAAACAAGAGTATGGAGATGCAAAAGATTTTCATCGACTATGTTGAAATCTATTAATTATTTATGAAATTTTAAATAGAATTTTTCCATGGTTGTGTTCTTCTTCATTAATATCTTGAAATTTCATTTTTGGCCTATGAGCCCTTGTGAAGGCTTCTGTCTTGCCCCTCATTTTTATAAATTAAATGATCTGTACAATTCATCTATATATTTATCTATATTCCTCTACTTTTTTTGTTTGTTTGTTTGTTTGTTTTTTGGTTTTTGGGTCCTACCCAGCAGTACTCAGGGGTTACTCCTGGCTCCATACTCAGAAATTGCTCCTGGCAGGCACGGGGGACCATATGGGGCACCGGGATTCGAACCGATGACCTTTTTCATGAAAGGCAAATGCCTTACCCCCATGCTATCTCCCGGGCCCCTATATTCCTCTACTTTTATATTTTACATATATTCTGTGAACATCAATTTTACTAAATTCACATGAACTATACATAGGAATGCTGGTAAGATTTGTTATTCTCTATAAACATATACATAGGTTTAAGTAGCAGAATACTTTATAGTCTATGAAAATTTATGTGTGTTCTCCATGAACACATTCACTAGAAAGAGCACACTTCATTTTATAAACAAGTATCAATATTCAACAATTCTGCATAACTTGATCAAAATGAAGATGAGTCAAAGGAATTCAGAGATGGAGATATATTATAGTAGAGAAGACACTTTTTGTGCATGTGTATATGACTGACCTGGATTTGATCTGTAGCGTTCCACATCCTGGACCCCTACAAGGAATAATCTATGAGTGTAGAACCATAAGTAATATTTGAACATTTCTAGATATGCCTATATTCAATAAAGACACATTTATATACTTGGTCCCACTTAAAGATAGTACAGTCAGGTGAGTACATTCTGGTTTATTTTAAAGACAAATTGTATTTTTCATTCCTGGCCTTATGTGTAATGAGTCTCCTTCTCCCCCCAAAAGAGTATCCAATATGGTACTAATCATGCTTCTTCATGGGATAGTTAATCAGAAATAACACTTCATCTTCAGTTTACTTGATTAGGTAAAGAT
Organism: Crocidura indochinensis; assembly: GCA_004027635.1. NCBI lineage: Eukaryota > Metazoa > Chordata > Mammalia > Eulipotyphla > Soricidae > Crocidura > Crocidura indochinensis. The sequence goes on from PVKC010000757.1 coordinate 24,992, forward strand.
TGAGTGGAGTCTTAGCTAGATTAAATAGCCTTCTTTAGATTGGCAATTAATACATGATTAGAAAATTCTCATTTCCCACACTGCAGCTTTTAGAAATTTCCCAGTAGCTTTCATATCTTAGCAAAAATAGAAAATGGAGTCAATTTTGTTAACATTGGCTCAAAATGAAAAACCACAGCCACAGACACTGTTGGTAAAGTAATAGTCCACATTTAGCATTGTGAAGTTTTATTTATATTTTCAATGTAGTTCATTGTTGTAATTTATTTATATCATTCCAGTTAACTGTATTAAGAGACTGTCTTAGCTGCTTGTCTTTTACTTTCTATAAAATTAGAACGATATGCTTTAATCTACTAGCCATGTGGGAAGAATGACCACATATGAGATAGAGAGCATGTACCTTAAAAGAAAAAGAAAAGTGCTTGCTCTGCCCAAGAAGAATAATTTCCTTTACTACTGTGGGTGCCTAGATGGGACAGGAGTAATGGAGCATATCAGTAGTAACTAGTGTTTTATATGCTCTTTAATATATCTGAGAAACTAGTATCCTACCACTTCAGAAATGCAGAGAATTTATCTTGTTCAACCTGTAGGTTTGTCTTTAGATAACAATTAGGTAAATAAGGTAATATTTATTTTCCTCAGTCATCTATTTTATATATCCATAGGTATATAAAAGGTATTAGAAGAGAATCTATCATTTTTTCTACAAACAACCTTATTAATCTTCCATATTTAGAACAATTAAAATTTATAACTTCAGAAGCCAGAGTAATAGTATAACAGGTGGGGCACTTTCCTTGTATACAGCTGACATTGATTCGATCCCCAGCACCCCATATGTTGCCCTCAGCCATTAGAAGTGATTGTTGAGCACAGAGCCAGGAGTAAACTTGAGCACCACTGGTTGTGACCCAAGAACAAAAACAACTATAACTTTCAGTTATAAATGTTCCTTAAACTTGATATTTTTATATACAACCCTTTTTTGAACTTGTAAAAGGATTTTCCATCTATTTTTATATACAACCCTTTCATGAACTTCTACAAAGATTTTCCATCTAAATTATAAAAAAAAAACTTTTGTTCATCTACTTTTCAAAGTAATATTTGAATTAATAAAATGAAAGTGATATTACTTTTCAAAGTAATATTTGTATTTGCAATGATAAAGATACCGTGTTTATTATTCTTATCTACTAATACTGTAGATTCCAAATCCAAAATATCGTTCTCTCTTACCATCTTTGTCTTACTTGACTATCATCCCAATATAGGACTTTATTTCTCATTACAGCAATTTTGAAAAGCTATTTTTTGAGTCAGGCTAATATTCTTTAGTCACTAAAGACATTTCTAAACTATCTGATAAAAATCCAAATTCTTTATATTCAGAATGCAATGCCCTTCATGACTTACCTCCATTATCTTTAACAAATGCTATTTTGCTGCAATATCAGTAACCTAGACATAATAAAGGATATTTATTTCCCATAAAGTAATAGGCTTTCCATATGTTGAAATGTATGCCTGGAACTATCACCTCCCCTTTTATATCCTGACTTGAAGGATTCCCAGACATCTTTTAGAACTCAACTCAAGCATCTCTTCTCTAAATTGGCCCTGACTTGTAGCGGCTCCCTAATTTTGTTACCATGGCATCTGTCTACATCTATTAAAGTCATTTTCACTTGGATTCCAACAATATGAAACGAATTGTAAATGTTGTCTCCTCCTCATTAGAGTATGAATTCTTTAACACTGAGGATTTTGTCTATTCTCGTTCATTTTGGTCTTGCCTATCTTTAAATCAACAAAATCCTAGAGCAAGAGCTAGAAAAAGTAGGTACTTAAAGTAGAGAATATTTTATGAAAGATTAAATGAAAAGAATAATTCACTTACATCAATAAAATGCAAAAGGACTTAAATATGACTTTATCCGCTTAAAGAATATATATTATTAACACCAATTGTCAAATAATCCATTCAGTGTTTGGTAGTAAAATTCTCCATTAACATCACATTTACCTTTAATAATTGACACATCTCCAACTTAGAGTACTGCTTTAGATTTCCTCTACTATAGAGAGATGAAATAATCTATAGGAAGATAGTACTTAAGGAGTGAATTATTAAATCTCCAATATAGTTGAAAGAGGTCCTACTATGTGAGTTGAGGTTTGAGGCATTTTTTTGTTTGTTTATTCAGGCCACACCCGTTTGATGCTCAGAGATTACTCATGACTAAGCGCTCAGAAATTGCCCCTGGCTTGGGGGACCATATGGGACTCCGGGGGATGGAACCGCAGTCCTTCCTTGGCTAGTGCTTGCAAGGCAAACACCTTACCTCTAGCGCCACCTTGCCGGCCCCTTGAGACATTTTCTTAAGAGGAGAGTTAAGTTGGGGTTGAAGTTGAAGTTACAAGGAGAGAGAAATGTGGTAATCATCTATATTATAAAGATGGAACCCCCAAGCTTGGAAATAAAACGGCTTGGGTGTCAGATATAGAGAGATCACAAACGTTGAACAAAATGAAGGTAAGAAAATAAATCTTACATACACATGCTCAGGTAAATGTATTCTAAACTATTGATGAAAAGGGGATCATATGAAAGAAATGAACAGCAGATTGGATCAACAAAGCTTCAGTCTAAAAATTGATCATGAGGTCCTTTATGCAAATCCTCTGTCTTAATTAGCTACTTGCAGTCAAAAAGGTCTCCCTGTACTTTCTACCTCAGAGTCAACCAAAGCTGGGAGGAAAACGATGGGGCCTTTATAAGAAAGATCTTCTTCAATGTTAATAAATTAGTATTGCATATATCTTAAAATAATAGTAGTAGTGAACTGGTTGTAAATAAAACAATATGAATAAAATGATATGTCTGGCGGTGGTGTTCTAAAGGCAGTGAATCTTTAAAGTACTGTAACTGAATTGGCAGTTTCTCTCCAGGTACCTGAAAACTGTCTGATGCATCTTTTTCACCCTTCTACATTCCCTCACTAGCTCAAAAACAGATCAAGTCAGAGACTTTAAGAGCTGTTGGGCATTTCAGAAGTCATTAATTTAATTGCTCTTCTGTTCAGGAGCAAAGGAAACATCTAAAACCCAGAAAGGTATATACTCCTCCCACCCCAATCACCCTGTTGAGGAGTGGTAGCATCAGCAAAGCATGCATTTGCCAACATCTAATTTGCTACCATTTCTGCACCATGAATTCTCCTGTCTACTGCCAGCATGCAGCTGGATCATTCGAGTTCATACAGCAGAAAATTACAAGAATTAAGTCCCATATCTGTCATAGATTATTGGATTTAGGCACATCACTTAGATTATCAGAACCCATTTTTATTCTCATCTGTAAAGCAAGAAAAAAATAAATGGGAAATAATTAAGCATTCATAGAACATCAGGTTTCTGAAATAAAATTTTAGCACTGTGCTTTACATCATAATAATGGTAGAGTTTCATGCATGCAATACTTCAACAGCATGCCCTCATCCCTGGGCCTATTACTCTCAGTCATTGTCCCCAGAGCCTCAGTCCCTCACATCCTCCCTCAAGCACAATACCTGTTCTGTTTTATTTGTTCATTTGCTTTTGGGCCACATCCATTGGTGCTTAGGGTTTATTCCTGGCTCTGTGATCAGGAGATCATATTGGAAGGGAGGATTCACACTTAAGTTCTTTTTATGCAAACACTGTACCCATTGTACTATTGCTCTGCATGGTCCCCCAAGGTCTGTCTGTTCCTTTTGGTCATTTGTTTATTCTCCTACATATGAGATGATAATTCATACCTCTTCCCCTTCTGGATGACTTCACTAAGTATGGTACTCTCCAGTTCCATTCATGTAGTGGCAAAATGCATGATTTAGCCTTTTTAATAGGCAAGTGTATTTCATTGTGTTGATATACCATAGTTTCTTATCTGGTCGTCTGTTCCTGAGTACTTGGGTTGTCTCTAGATATTGGCTAGGATAGTGCTGTAATGAACATGGAGTGAAAATGTGTTTTGTATATAGTGTTTTGGAGACCTTGGGATAGATGTTCATAAGTGAAATTACTAGATCATATGGAGTTCAACACCCTGTTTTCTTAAAAGAATCCAAACTTTTTCTAAAGGGTTGAACCAGTTCATATTCTCACCAGCAGTGAATGAAGGTCCCTTTTTAATCCCTTGTTATGCCAACATTGGTCACCTTTATTCTTTTTGACGTATGCCAGTTTTATTATTGTGAAACATCTAATTGTTGTTTTTATTTGACTTTTACCAATGATATGCAATAATGAGCATTTTTTCATATACCCTTTTGGGCCACACCCGTTTGATGCTCAGGGATTACTCCTGGCTAAAAGCTCAGAAATTGCCCCTGGCTTGGGGGGACATCGGGGGATCAAACCATGGTCCTTCCTTGGTTAGTGCTTGCAAGGCAGACACCTTACCTCTAGCGCTACCTCTCCAACCTTAATCTGTAGGTTCTTTTTAATCTGATCATTATTTATATTTTTTAAGAAGCTTTCTAAACTTGATGTAGTCAAATGTTTTCTATTTACATGATCACTGGCATTCAATCATTGAAAATACCTCAGGATTTAATGTCACAAATTGTTGTCACTATATTTTTCTTTTTTCTTTTCTTTTCTTTTTTTTTTTTTGCAAGTAACTGACTTTTCCCATCACCATTTGTTAAAGAAAGAAACTTTCCTTCTTCCACTTTATAACTTTTGCTCCATTTTCTAAGATTAACTGTCCATATATCTGAAGATCTATCTCTACGTTCTCAATTCTACTCCACTGGTTGGTCTGACAATTTATCTATGTTCTCACATAATACTAGTTTTACTGTTACAACTTTATAACACAGCTTGAAGTTGGATAAAAAGAAGTCTTCTGTCTTATTTTCTTTGGAATGCTTGGATATTTGTGCAATTTTAATATACCATGTACATTTTAACAGCGTTTTATCTATGCCGTTAAATAATGTCATGGGACTTTCATAGCACCATGTATTAAATTTACATAATGCTTTGGGCAAGATGATAATTTGACAATATTAATCCTTTAAAGCCATAAATAGGTGATGTGCTTCCATTTTCTTGTTTCCTCTTGTATTTTTTGATAGTGATTTATAGTTTTGTTTGTATAAGTTATCTACTTTTGTTAAGCTGGTTACCACATGCTTTATTCTCTGAGGCAAAATTCCGAATGAGCTTAAATTTTTCTTCTCTCTTTCATTATTTGCTTATTGAAAAGCCACATTTTATGCACTTCGATTTTGTAACCTCTCATTTTATTGTAAAATTTTTTCTTTCTAATGTATTTTATGTATTTATAAGCTTAAGACCAGGGGCAAACCCTAAGTATACCTGTGTGTGGCCCCCAAAATAATGATCTAATTAATGCATTGTTGTATTTGCTTTTCTAACATTGTTGACAATCTTTGCATTTATGTTTATCAAGTATACAGACTTCTAATTTTCTCCTAGTGTCTTAGATACCAGCATAATATTTGCTTCATAACAACTTGAAGAATTCTTTAGTCTCTTCAGAAGTTTCTTCAGTTTTCTCTAAGAGCCTGAAAGAGATTGAGAGTATATCTCCATTAAAGATTTGGAAACCCTCAATAATAAACCCATTTAGACCTTGGATTTTTGTTTAACATGGTGAAGAGAAGACTGCCGGTTGCCCTTTTGATGTCCTTGATAGTAATTGGCATGACCAGGTGCTCTGCTTTTGATTCAAACTTGGAATTTTATAAAAATCCAAATATATATCCATTTCTTCTAAGTTTTGCTATTTCTTTTTTTGCTCTTGATTTTGACATTTTTGTTGTTCTTTTTCTAGCTGCCTAATATGTACTGTTAAATATTTGGGCCCTTTTGTGATTCTTAATAAACAATTGCATTACTATAAACATTCATTTTACATTCTGGAAACTCTTAATTTTCAGTTGTTACAAGAAATGCTTGGATTTTTTAAAATTTATTCTTGGATATATTGGCTCTTCATTCATGAGTTGTTTAATTGCCAAATGTTTGAGGTTTCCCCTGTTTTGGCTTGGGATTGATTTCTATTTTTAAAACATTGTATTCTGAAAGAATAGTTGATTTTGTTTTTGTGTTCCTAATTTTATGGAGATAAGTTTGTGATTCAGCATGTAGTCTATCTTTAAGACACTTGTTTTATGTGCACTTGATATCGCTGTATATTTTATTCCTGGAAGGATAAGAGTTCTTTATATATCTTCCAGCCCATCTTATCTATTTCTTCTTTCAAGGTCACTGTTTCCTTGTTGAGAATTGCCTTATTGATTATTCCACATGTTATAGGACAATTTTAAAGTATCCATCTACTATTTTATTGCTATCAGTATCTTTCCTTTGATTGATTAGCAGCTGTTTTTACATATTTGATGGTATGCCTTATTCTGTAATCATTTTAATAATTCGCTCTATTTAAAGAACATTCATCATATGGTTGACTTAGGTAACCATAATATATTTGTTTCCAAATAAGTCAAAGCAAAGTTATTACAAAATAATAGACAAAAATACAAAAAACAAATAGTAGTAAGGAAAAAAAGTACAATGACAAGAAAATCTGTAAAAATTATTATATATCCAATGAGGCTGTTAAGACACCGACAGAAGGTTTAGTAAGCTGTTGTTGCTAGCTCACTATTCTGTCATTTCATCTGTTTTCGAACATTAAGTGACCTCAGCTATACGTTGACATCTAAATAGATGTGTTTCTTTGAGGATAACAGCATCAAACAAATGAAGTTTTCAAGAATTCAAAGCATTATCAGTAAAATTGTGGCTTTTGGGGGGGTATGTTCTCAGCTGCCAGGTCTCCTGGAAGTAGGAGAATGCAGAGGGTGTGCAGGCAGGGTGACTGCACTCACTCTACAAATAGTCCTGATGATATCAGCCCAAATATTAGAAAACCTAGAGTTTGGTCAGATTATTGGTGTCTGCAGAGAATTGTAGAGGAGTGGTGAAGCAGGGCAATATAAAAAGTGGTGATTATGGGTGATGGGTTATTATGGGTGATGCAGCAAAAGTGACTTTGGCAGGGCAGGGGCTTTGCCTTCTCTCCCATCCAGAGATTACCACCTTTTAGCTATATGGTCTCATCATGGAATCTCTTATGTCATTGTCTGAGTGGTTATGGAATTGGTTAGTATTGATAATGACTGTTATTAGGCTTAGTGGACTTCTGTGCTTCTTATCCATTGTGGCTATTGTAGATTGGGGGTGAATTCTTGAAGTTCATCACTCCACCTCTGAGGGACCTCTTTGAAGGATTAATAAAGTATTTTTCCCTTTCCATCTCTGCTGAACCTCTCCCTCTGGCTATCATTTAGGGTTCTGTACTATAGACACTAGTGAGAGTTTTTTATAGGATAGACAGAGGGAGAAAAGAATGAGTTACTAATTGCAGAGCATGCCCAGAGGCTGCAAGGATTATGCCAGATACTGAGGGTTACTGTAGGGGCACAAACATATTCTGTGGTGTTAGAAAGGGAATTTTCACACAGAAGCATTAGAAGCAGTGCAACTCTCTCTGAATTGTCAGAAACATTCAGAAAGGGATTCCAGTAGCTTCAGACATGGATATTGGGCAATAGGGCCTTGCTGCAGAGACCAACTCCGCAAGGGGAAACACAACAATGGAGACAGTGTTAGAGGCAACAACCTAGAAATGTCTTGTCCTTTGTTCCAAGGACACGAGTGATAGAGAAACTGTACTGTTAAAGACCTTACAACTCTTTTATGCAGGATGTTCTGTATTATATCGTGTGCCACTCTGCTCCTATAGAAATATAATGGCTGCTGGGTCTGGAGCAGCGGCACTAGAAGTAAGGCATCTGTCTTGCAAGTGGTAGCCTAAGACGAATCGCAGTTCAATCCCCTGGCATCCCATATGGTTCCCCCCAAGCCAGGAGTGATTTCTGAGAGCATAGCCAGGAATAACCCTTGAGCATCAAACAGGTGTGCCCCCCCCAAAAAAAAACAAAAAAACAAAAAACAAACAAAAAAGAAGTATAATGGCTGAAAAGAACTAAGAACATCTTTGGAGATAATGGGAAGCAACATTTATCTCACCTCTGAAGATTTGTCACGCATATTAGATACTGAAGGCTTTAAAAAATTCTGCTTTTATTCAGACATACTATTAAGAATCTGCAGTAATAATGATAAAAGTCCCTTGCCAAGAACAAAAAAAAAAAGATAGGGCATTCATAATGTTCCTTGCAAAATTCTTTTTAATTATAGTTTCATTACTTGTCTTTTTCACTGCACTAATTTTTCCTTATCCTTGGCCTGTGTCTCCTATGGAGTTGCCAGGTAGAGGCACAAAAGGTAAATTCAAGTTCAGCTAAATAATTCATTAGAAAAACATGCTCTCTTTTTTCTGGACCAGAAACTAAATTTCAGTGTTTAAAAAATTTCTGGCTGCTGCCGTGGGGAGATACTGAAATACAGGTTCCTCTGATGAGCCTGGAATTGGAGGCCCGTGTCTGAGTTATTATGGATTGAACTGTTCAGCTCTTCTCAACACCTCTCAGAATTCAACTGCTATTCATTCTTGTCATTAGCTCTTATGAAAATGGGCCTTTGGTAAGATTTGATTCGAATAAAATCTAAATTGATTATTGTCATTTTCTTTTTAAATATTTGAGTTAGATGTTAATATCCCTAATTAATAAAACATACTTAGGGGAAATTAGGAAACAAAAAAGAAACAAATCGTACAATATTCATAGAAAAACTAGCTATTGATGTTTGAATTTGTTTTTGAAAGACATCTTAAAAATTTAATAAGAAACAGCCTTCAAAATAATAGTAATAATATCACCTAAATAATTCTCAGTATCTGCCTCTTCTATTATATGTGTTTATATATATTTATTTTCTCCATATCCCCTTCCTTATTATTGTTCTTTATTATTATTGACAAAATTTCTGTTACTATTTCTATACTCGAATAAAATTATTGATGGAATACTTTTAATGAAGGTTATGCTATTGAAATAGTAATATTTGCTTATATTTAAAAATTAAAACACAATTGCCAGCCTGATTCCTTAGTGAATATTTCTGCCTACTCCGTATTTAAATTTGTTTACCCATTTGTGGCTTTAGACTTAAAATACAGCTCTTATAGACTGTTAATAGTGAATTATACTTTATTAAAATATTTTTGGATTTTAATTAAAATGCTTGAATAAGGAACATGCCTGTAATTAACGTATATTTGAATTCTAAAAATATTCTAGCATTCTAGGTCTATCTTGTGCTTCTTAGTTTCCTCTCTTTTTACTTTTTCCTCTTTTGTTTACTTAGATATGTTAGTATTTATTTTAATTATTAGAATAAATTTTATTATGTTTTTAGTTTACTAATGTTCCTTTGACTTAGCATATCTTTTCTTGAGTTAATTGCATAAATTGGTTTTCTTTTTTTTTTTTTGTTTTTTTTTGGGGGGTGCCACACCCCGTGACGCTCAGGGGCTACTCCTGGCTATGCGCTCAGAAGTCACTCCTAGCTTGGGGGACCATATGGGAAGCCCGGGGATCGAACTGTGGTCCGTCCTAGGCTTGCGCAGGCAAGGCAGGCACCTTACCTCCAGCGCCACCACCCGGCCCCTAATTGCATAAATTGTAGGTAAATTTTGGTTTCTGCTTTATTGGAGTGATACCTGGCTGTGCTCAGAACTTATTCCTAGATTTGGGCTCAGAGTTCCCACTTAGTGATGCTTGAGCAACCATATATGGTGCATGCCATGGATCAAACAAGGGTCAACCCTAATGAAAGAAAACACCTTAACTTTCTTTCTCTTTCTTTCTTCCTTCTTTCCTTTCTTCCTTCCTTCTTTCCTTCCTTCCTTCCTTCATTTCTTTCTTTTCTTTCTTTCTTTTTATCTTTCTTTCTTTCTTTCTTTATTCCTCCCTCCTTCTCCCTTTCTTGTTTTTCTTTTTATCTTTCTTTTCTTTATTCCTTTATTCCTCCCTCCCTCTCCCTTTCTTTTTCTTTCTTTCTTCCTTTCCTTTCTTTCTCTTTCTTTTTCTTCCTTTCTTCCTTCCTTTCTTTCTTCTTTATTCCTTTCTTCCTCTCCCTTTCTTTTTCCTTTTCCCTATTCTTTCTTCTGTTCTCTCCCTTCCTTCTTTTTTCTCTTTCTCTTTTCTTTCTTTCTTTCTCTTTCTTTTCCCCCTTCTTTCTTTCACTCATTCTTTTTTCCTTCCTTCCATCCTTCCATCCTTCCTTCCTTCCTCCCTTCCTTCCTTCTTTCTTTCTTTCTTTCTTTCTTTCTCTTTCTTTCTTTTTCTTTCTTTCTTTCTTTCTCTTCCTTCCTTCCTTCCTTTCTTTCTTCTTTATTCCTTTCTTCCTCTCTCCCTTTCTTTTTCCTTTTCCCTTTTCTTTCTTCTGTTCTCTCTCTTCCTTCCTTCCTTCTTTTTTCTTTCTCTTTTCTTTCTTTCTCTTTCTTTTCCCCTTCTTTCTTTCACTCATTCTTTTTTCCTTCCTTCCATCCTTCCTTCCTTCTTTCCTTCCTTCTTTCTTTCTTTCTCTCTCTCTTTCTTTCTTTCTTTCTTTCTCTTTCTTTCTTCTTTCTTTCTTTCTTTCTTTCTTTTTTCTTCCTTCCTTCCTTCCTTCCTTCCTTCCTTTCTTTCTTTCTTTTTTGCTTTCTTTTTTTCTTTCTTTCTTTCTTCTCTCTCTGATTCACATGCTAGCTTTTCTAAAAATGTAAGATATTACAGATAAAAATTGGTTAAGGTGGAATTGTAGGACAAACTAACCCACTTAGACTGGTGTCTCAAAAAGAGATGACATTTGGACACAGGGAGAATGCCCTATGAAAACAATGAAGGAAAGTGGAGAGCAGATATTGCCCAAACTACGGATCATCAGATTTTTAGAAAACTACTAGAAGCTAAGAGGGCATCAAATAATTTCCTTTAGAGCCTTTAGAAGAAACTGCTGGGCTGCCACCTGCATCTTGGATTTCTCATCTCTAGCACAGTGAGAAAATGCCTGCATTTTGCTTAGCACACACACACACACTCACACACACACTCACACATGCATACACACACCACTACTACTACCATCACCACCACCACCACCACCACCACTACCACCACCACCACCAGTTTATTGTGCTTTTTGACACCAAACTCCACCAAATTAATACTCTCATCACAGACCTAAGTTTCCATTATGTTGAAGCCTAAGAAAATATTTTTCAGCATTTCTTGATGTGTCAGTTTGATGAGGAGTGTATCCATAGATTTCTGATTAGTTGAAAATGTCTTTCAATATTATCTGAAGAATATTTTCACCAGAAAGCAAATTTCTGTGGATTGTATGTACAAAGAGAGAATTATGGTGTCCATTTATTGGAAGGGAGTTTTTTTCTGAAATAAAACTAATTGCTAGAGTAGACTTTTGATCTCACTAAGCTAAGTTTTTTTTTTCCTCTTCTCTATTAAATAAGTTTAATATCAGTTTGGTATTGACTTGCATTGTGGCTACATCTCTAGTGTGTACCCCTCATTCCTTCCTGAGATATAGAGTGTTTCAGGTCTGCCCACACAGTCTAAAAACCTGTATCCCACATCCACGTGTATTATGGTATCACATTGGACTCTCAGGTCCACAACACTCCTTGAGAGGTACCAAAATATATGCTTTAGGATGCAGAGTGCTCCCCAACAATAAATACGTAACACATTCTGTCCCATGTTGGAGTTTCAGAAGCTTGAGACTCCATATTTGCTTCCGGCTATGTTCTTCTGGGGGTCTCCCTTTGCATCCATGGCAATCAATGTGGTTCAAGGCATAGAATTGGACTAAATAGGGACCAGAGTGATAGCGCAGTGGTAGGGCATTTGCTTTGCACGTGGCTGAGGTCGGTTCGATCCTCCAAGTCAGGAGCGAGTTCTGAGCACGTAGCCAGGAGTAACCCCTGAGCGTCACTGGGTGTGGCCCAAGAGCAAACAAACAAACAAACAAAAAAGAATACATTGGTTTTATTTATTTTATTTATTCTTTTTCCAAGACTTGGTCCTGCATAACTTTCTCATGCTTCATACACATTTGTCTCCCATCTTTTAAAGTTGAGAGTTATTTACCGCAGTATAGCGATTTCAGCCTAATTATCCTGTAGCTTTCTGTCATGGCTGAAAGCAGAAATTCTACAATTGTTTATTTATCTTTTACTTACCTAAACCTTGGCATTTAAATTGCTTGACAACGTCTGAGGCAACGTAGACACAATATATACCATCTTTACTTCTAAAGTAGCAGCCAATTAAAAAATGCAAATGATTTAAAATCCGATTATTTTCTGTCATTAAAAATAGAGGAAAACCTGATAATTGCTGGGCACATGACAATGGAGTCATATGTTTTTAATTATATGTTTAAGAAATAAAGCTGTCGAGAAAGCTTTAAGTTCTTTAAGTTCGATAATTGCACCAGAGATGTCAGTTAACTTTCTAAAATTTGACATTTCCATCCCAGTACATCTTTTCTGACAATGTTTTCACAAAACATCTGTAACTGTGTAGACTCACTCCTCATTAAATCTGTCTTCTTACCTTTATCTTTTATTTTATAATATCTTTTTATTATACCCATTGACGATTGCATGGCCTTCCCTACTTCCACATTGTCTTTCTCTCAGCTTTGCCAGTATTTTAATCTATGTATCTTTGAAAAATCTGATTCTTTGGAATAATGATACTCATTTTATTAAAACTTTCAACCTACCAACACTTACTATAATAAGTATTATAACTATTAATAATCCAGGGTTTCTCTATATTCTGCAGATCTATTTTATTACTTATGATCAAACTAGATTCTGAACTATTATTCTCTAGCTGTTTATCATCTCCTTGTGGGGATACCCTTAACATGAAATGACTCATGAAAGTGAATAATCATTTGGGGAATTATAACATGAATTGAAAATGAAGCAGGCCATAAACATTTATGAATGTCATTTAAGAAAATTGGCCAGAGGTGCAGTTTTATTTTCACCTTCTGATAGCTTATTTTATAGATGAATTTTTCAAATGAGTAAAAAAACAATATGGACACCTCAAAACTATAAGAATTAAGCTTTCATGTGATTCACTGTTTCTTCTTCTTAGTTGTAAAGGCTCTACTTGTCGTCCAATCCCGGGCGAAGGAGTCTGAAACAGGGGATTAGAAAATTAAGATAGATTTAAGGGAGAAAAACATGGATTCAGGAGATTTCTTTCCTTGTGGACTGGAAGAGCTGAGTGCCCCCCCCCCTTTATTGGCCAGACTCAATTCACCTGGGGAGGGGCTTGGCAAAGGTAATTAACACACATCAGTACTTAATGCTAATCAAGCATAAGTGGATCTTTACATTAAAAAAGAGATGGATGAAAGAAAGAGAAAGTATGGAAAAAGGAAAGCAGGTTATGTGCTTAGTGTATTCAGCTACACTTAATGTCTACCCCAGGGGCCCAAAAATTATTTTCATAAAAGACTCCTTTGTTCATTGTAGCACTATTCACAGTAACCAAAATCTGGAAACAATCCTAGTGTCAAAGAACAGAGGATGAGATAAAGAAATATACATATTTATGTAATACATTTATATATGTGCATGTATATAGATATGCTAATTGCATATGATATGCACAATAGAATTCTATTTGGCTGTAAGAAATGATGAAATTATGTCATTTATTGCTATGTGGATGTATCTGAAGGATGTCATGCTGAGAGAAATCAGCCAGAAGGGGAGAGAAATATACAGAATAAGAATGATCTCTCTCATATATGGGATACAAAGAGACACAGTAAGGAAACAGTGAATGGCCAATGGCAACAGAATCTGAGAACTAGTTTACAGAACTGATTTATCATGATGGGAGAAAGTGGTAGGTTAAGAGAGAGAAAAGGACACTTTAGTAAAGGATGAGATGTTGGAACATTATATACATAAAATTCTATTGTTAATGGTATTCTAACCATATCTAAAAGTTAAAAATAAGAAAATAGAAAGTTCAAAGTAAGAGAAAATGAGCAATAATATGAAATGGACAATAATAATAATAATATCTCTTCTTTTATATGGCATTCAGGCAGACTCTCATATTCAGGCTATTAACGTAGGGTACCACATTAATTTTCAGAAATTTTTCACTTCTAAAGAAGCAGAAAAATGCCACTTTAGGGCAGGTACTTTATATTCCCATTTCAGATGAAAATAAATTGAATGGAAACACAGTTCATAAAATATTGAAGGCGAAAATAAGTAAGTCTCTGACATTTAGTAGAAATGGCAGCCTAGATGGGAGAAGAAAATTTTGCTCATACCCAGCATCAAGTGGATCTGCAATATTATTGAAGAAGTAATGAAAATTTATCTCCTGAGGTTATAGAATATTTGTTACTAAAGGAGTTCTCAATTACTTGTTCTGTTAGTACATACACATCTGGAGCCTTTACTGCAACCAACAAAAAAATACATTGCAATTATAGTGACCATGTTTTCTAAATCTAAATCACACCACATGGTCTGACAATAATATTTAATACTGCAATTGAGAAAATTATAAAATCTTAGTTTCAACTGCCACTATATATTTGTACATATAATGATATTTTTAATTTAGAAAAAAGTATGTTAATATTGTATATAAAAAGAAAAATAACAATTTGCTTTTAGTAAGAAAAAACAACATCTAATCTTTATTTCATGAATTACACATATTGTGTGTTTCTTTATTGATGTCTAACAGTTATTGCTAGATAGGAAGTATTAGTACCATTTTAAATATAAAAATAAGCTATAACTAATACATGAAAAGGTAAATATTAATCTAAAATAAATCTGATTCTGATATAATAATTTGTTATATGACATCAATTTTAAAGAAAACAAGATTAATTAGGAACCACTATATATACAGATCAAGATTTATAATAGTTATGAAGTTGATATTAATATGTAAAATACCAGAAAATTAAAGAAAATTAAAAGTTTTATAATTTGATTAATATTTTTGACTAGTAAATGAGGAAGAATTTAGAAATGACCCCAAGTTCCCAGTTTATAATTTTATTTACTCCCAAGTTTTACATATGCTACTACAAATTAATTCTGTTAATGTTGAAATAAAACTTTATAAACTTCCAGTCCAGCATAATTTTTACACTTTAAATTTTACAAATGTCAAAATTACTAAAGGAAAAATACTTGCGATTTGTTTGCTTCAGTACATACCAAACAAAGGTTCATAAAGATTTGATCATTTGGATGAATGAATAGATAAAGTGTTTCTTTGGAAGTTTGCACTAAGATGACAATAGCTATCAGCGTAGCCTTCTTGGGTACTTGTGACTCATGCACTATAAGCCAATGAAGACGCAATTTTTTATATTGTTGAAAAACTCTTCATAATGTTTAAGAATAAAAGGACAATTTAAAGAGTGTATGGATTTCTGGAAATTCGACTGTAATAAAACTGCCAAAATTTCGTGTTTAATATAAAACAGAGTTGGATTCTAAGTGAAAAGAATCTTTTTTAGAATAGTAGATTTTTTATATCACTGAATATGGTGGTACATTTAAAATTCATTAAAGTTATAAAATCATTAGGGGGTATTAATAACCCAAACTATAGTGATAATGGACAGTAGTAATGGCAGCACTTTATCTTTATAATAAGCACAACTCAAATGCACTACAAATGTCCAAAATGACTTAGCAGAATCTCTCTTCTTCCAACAACTGCTGCACTGAATATTGAGGTTTGGAGTTGGAGTTAATTAGATGATATTAATGAAGAGGGGAAACATGAAAGAAAGAGCAATTTTTAAAAAGGTGGACCCATATTGCTATGAATCAAAATTAGATTTTCTTGTGGCATTATCTATGACAAGTTATTAATGAAAGAAAAGAATCTAAATTTTTATTCCATCACTTCTAGAAACTTTTCTTGATCAGTTTCTAGAATTCAGACATAAACTCACACAGGTGAGACATGCTGTCTACCACTGACTCCACTCTTATCCTCAAGTGTAAAATTCTACAACATGGGGCCCGGGAGATAGCATGGAGGTAACGCATTTGCCTTTCATGCAAAAGGTCATTGGTTCGAATCCCGGTGCCCTATATGGTCCCCCGTGCCTGCCAGGAGCAAGTTCTGAGCATGGAGCCAGGAGTAACCCCTGAGCACTGCCGGGTATGACCCAAAAACCACAAAAAAAAAAAAAATTCTACAACATATCAGATCATGAAGGAGAAGGATAAAAAATCAGAAGGAAAGAAATAACAAAGGCATACTCTTTGAAAGTGCATTAAAAAAAATTGATTGCAGTCAGCAAGTGTGACCAAGGTATAAGACATGAAAGGCTATAAGAGATGTCTATCATTTTAACTAGAAAGGGGGGAAGGAATTTAGAAAGAAAAAGATACTTTCATTTTCAAATACTCAGAAGAAGTGGGAAAGAATGAGAAGATCTTAGACAATTGGACAGAATTTCATAGTGTGTGACAGCTAAAAGACGAAGGAACAGGATATTAAGGGAAGACGTGAAACTGAAGACGTGAAACTAAAGACACGACCAGTTTCACAACTCTCATCAGCTCCACTTGGCATCTCACAGTAAACATCTGAGCCTCAAACTTTAGTCCATGGCAGGAAACTGCTGAGAAAATCTATAGAAAATAATTTGAGTTTCAGAGGAGTCACAGGTGGGATCTACGAGTCTTATTTGTTTTTCAGTGTTTAGTGGCTCTTAAATAAACGATGAGCCAATGATGACTCACTTTTGGAGTCTTGATGGCATAGATATACAGTAGTAACTCAGACTATAGCTCTTACTTACTTTTGGAGTCTTGATGGCATAGATATACAGTAGTAACTCAGACTATAGCTCTTTTCCTTAAATCAATTCCTGAAGCAAGCATCTAATTAGAAACTTGGTTTTCTCTAAGACTGACTTGGCCTAAATATCTTTGCCAACTAAATATCTTTGCCATCAAATGCATCCCTGAAATTCTGTCCAGAAAAATGCTTAGAAAACACCAAGATTTCTTCAGTTCCCAATACCCGATCCCTCTGGATATTGTTTTTGAACATTACGTTGACATTATAGTAAGTTTCCATCTTCTTGTCTTCTCAATCAGGCTTTATTTTTCCAGAGAAGAGCAGGCCCAGAATAAAATTAATTATTTCAGATGAGGAGAAAAAGATAACACAATAGTCACCCTTAAAGAAATGGAGAGGAGGGGCCAGAGCAGTGGCACAAGTGGTAAGACTTTTTCCTTGCATGTGCTAAAGTAGGATGAACTGCAGTTCCATCCTCTGGTGTGCCATGTGATCCCCCAAGCCAGGAGTGATTTCTGAGTGCATAGCCAGGAGTAATCCCTGAGCATCACCGGGTGTGCCCAAAATTAAAAAAAATGGAAAGGAAAGGAAAAAGGGAGAATCAGTGGACAAGGGATACTCATCAAGAGTAAAGGTGTGATCCTGTCAACTCAAGAGATTTTGGGTAAAGTCAAAGTAATGGAATTTTTTTCTTTACATAGAATTAGAAATTATATTATTGAGATGCCATCCTGGGATAAAAACTCATTTTTTTGAGTAAGTAGCAACATTAGCAGCCTATTCTAAATAGGAGAGAGAGAAAGAGTGAAAAAGGAGATCTATATTTTAAATAAAAACTATGTTTGATTTTCTTCTCTGGTAGGGGTTCTTGACTTTTTCCAGAAATTTTTTACAAAGACAATGTTAAGTGTTTATTATTTATAACACATTACTTGAGTGTATTTAATAGTTGGTAATATCAATTAATATGAATGATATTAAGTAAAAATATTTTAGGTCATACCTAATGATGATCAGGGGTAACTCTCGGATCTACACTTAGGGGTTATTCCTGACATGCTCATGGATCAAATATTGACCAGTAGTGTACAAGGCAAACACACCATCCACTATACTGTTATATTCTCTGACCTTTGGAATATATGTTAATTGGGGTTAATTAAAATATGATTATTTAAGATTATGTTATATTTTAACCATTCTGATGAATGCATTTTATACATTTTTACAGGAATTCCGTAAGATGGTGACTATTACCTGACTACTATTGAAGATTACTTCACACTTAGGAGAAAAATCTCTTAGGTCTGAAAGCTTATTTTACATACTGTTTTATGACCCCATTTGTCATCTGTCAAGTGAGGACATTTTGCTATCAACTTCAGTTATTAAATAATAACTACACAGCAGTATTATTACCCACTCACTTTAGTTTTTAGCTAGTTTTATTTTGTCTTTGAGGTCACCTTCAGCAGTGTTCAAGGAAAACTCTTGGATCTACTCTCAGAGATCACTCCTCCTACTCTCTGACCTTACTTTTAGTACATTTTGGGGAGAAAAGTTGGAGCCACTCCAGGAGCATTCAAAAATCACTCTGGGCTTTTCACTCAGAAGTTATTCTTGTCAGGTTCAAGGAGTCATATGGAATGCTGGGGATAGACCCTGGTTGGCTGCATGCAAGGCACATCCTTACCTGCTGTGCTATTACTCTGATCCTCTTATATATACTAAAACATATATATATATATGTTTTATATATATAAGTTTTATATATATATATGTTTTATATATATATATATATATATATATATATATATATATATATATATATATATATATATATATATATGTTTTGGGCCAGGTACTCAGGTGTTACTCCTGGCTGTCTGCTCAGAAATAGCTCCTGGCAGGCACGGGAACCATATGGGACACCAGGATTTGAACCAACCACCTTTGGTTCTGGATCGGCTGCTTGCAAGGCAAACGCCACTGTGCTATCTCTCCGGGCCCCTTCTTTTAGTATTTTTAACTGATGTGTCAAACCACATGTGTTCAAAGTCAATAGTGATGTATTATTTAATGAAAGGAATAGGAAAACTAGATTAATTAGAAGAATGAGTAAAATAAATAGATTCAAGTCTCAGGAGAAAGACACATAATATCACCTCTTATATTAAATATAACATATGTATAAATACATATGTAGATACGTATATACACACAGAGAACAGCTAATTTTCTTTTTCAGAAGACAATTTTTTAAAAACTTGTATCTGTCTTTTGTAGAACCAGATATTTTGGTTCATATAGATGAAGCTTGGCACCAGAAATAAACCTATTTGGCTAGATTTAATTAAAAGAATAGCAATATTTTTTTTAATAAAATGCATTTATATACCTGTAATTTTTTTACAGAGTTAAAAGTTGTTCATGATTAAGCTTCAATTGTAAATGTACAACACCGTTCACCAGAACACATTTTCTGCCATTAATGTTCCCAGTTTCCCTTATGTCCTTCCGCCTTTCCTTCTCTCCTGCCTGTCTCTGTGGCAGATATTTTTATCCTCTCTCTCTTACTCTTTCTTTTTCTCTCTCTCTTCCTTTCTTCCTCTTAGACACTGTTTTTTTTACTACATTATTATGACTGGATATCATGAGTAGATTTATCTCTTTTGATAAAATATCTGTCATTTTCATATTTTTCTTTTCTCCAAATACTGTTTTATATCCACAACACCTGGAAAAATACATATTTTTTTACCTTTAACTAGAGTAGACATAAAACTTGTCATAAAATGAGCCAGTCTCACTAAGTAATCTGAGTATATGCTAGAGAATGCCCAAAGTCTATCAATAGTTAGTGAATAAGTTATTTACGTCTGAATGACTGTCATTCAGGCTATATGATTGAGAGGTTAGTGATTTAGATATGACAAACAGATTCCTTACCTGTAAGATGACACCAAGCTATTATTCCAAAACAAAGATGTCCCCCCAAGTTCTTCTTTTCCTTAAACATCCCCTTTGATATGTAAAAGGAAACTTGGATTTTAGTCCACCATACCTGCCTGGTTAAATTGGGTATTGGTTTAATAAAGAAAGAGGCAGTTCTGAATTTTGGCTCAGACAGAGAGAGCACTAGGTGAAAAAAGTCACTGACTCCATTATTTTTTTCTCACTGGCTTGGTTTATTAATTCTTTATTTTACATCTGGCATCTGAACAGGGCCACAAAATACCTTTTGGTAAAAGAATGACAGCAGGCCTTGGCCTCTGAAACACTGCTCAGAATCTTCAGCTGCCTTTCAATTTTCACTTTCCCTTTACTGTCTGCTTCAGTCCCAGCTGAGGGACCTCTGCTATCATGGGCAATGGGGCAGCTGAGTGATCAGAACAGAGCAACATGAAGCCATTCAGAAAGGGGTCATGTGTGGGAGCAGGAAAAAAAGAATGGATCATGTGCATGGATGTTCCAATGAAGGGCATTGCACACTCAGTCCACCTCCAGGAGGCCATCATAGTGATAATTCACCAGAGGGTCAAGACACTCACCATCTTTGGGGGTCTTTTCAGGTCCCAGGTTCCTGTTTGGGCACTAATTATAAAATAGAACAAAACTTCAGAGTGTGAGATCAATCCAGGTAATGTATTTTTAACTCCCATGCAAATAGATTTCAAGAAGATAGGTAACTGTGAAAGATTAATAAACCAAAACCAATCAGGAAAGGAAAAAGGAATCAGGGAATTTGTGCCTAGTGCTCTCTCTGCCTAAGCCAAAGCTAAAACTGTCTCTTTCTTTATTAAACCAATACCCATACAACCAAGCAGCATGGGTGGAGTAAGAACCAGGTGGGTTTTTACATATCAAAATAGAGATTTAAGGAAACTAAGAAGATGGGGGAATACCTTTGTTTTGGGTTAATAGTTGAGTGTCATTTTATACTTACTTTTACACTACTATTATGTCCCACATTATGGACATTTTACTTAATGTCTTTGTATCTCAATTTCCTCAGTATTTAAATGTAAATCTCAATAGACATGCACCAATAGGAATTTCAAATTTAAGTGCATTAATACTATATATCATTTTATTGTAAGATTTCATACATGGAATTAACATTTATTATCTGCTATCATAATTATTTCTTTAAGCCATAGATATATATTTATATCAAATATATTTAAATTCATATAAACTCAGACTAAATATGAAATATATACATAATCTTTAAAATAGTTAATTTGTGGTTGTCTCTCCAAAATAATTAGATACATGAGCAAAAATAAGGGCAAGATAATAAGAACAGAATATTTAGAACACTAAAAATTTGGCACTTGTCTGAATGCACACCAGTGGGCATCTAATTTAGCAGATCATCTTATGATTATTGCCATTTTAAAAACATGTTATTAGACCATTTATTGCTATAAAATCATAAGTAGAAAATAAATTGACTATAGTACAGTATATACATTATCCTGAAACAAAATTAAACATATTGTAATTTACATATGAATCATGTATAGAGAAAAATCATTATAATGAGGGTGAAGTATACATTCCCTATAATATTTAGGATAGAGCTTTACAAAATGTGTCCCTTAAGCATGTAGATTATTTTGAGATTTTTACCTGGCATGTAAATGTCTAGAAACTTGACATCATAAGACTCAAATTTTGGAAAATAGAAGATGAGAGTATATTTGAATCTTCATGTCATTGACATTCTATGGAACAAAAGTGTACAATCAGTCAGTCATCACTTTGAGTAGAGAAACAATTTTGTGATTCAAATCAGATAAAAAAAAAGTTCACTGAATCATCATAAACATGGAAGTAGTTTTGACTTCGATGGCACTTAAAATTAGTGAGGAAAACACATCTTAAAATGATGTGGTAACATCAAAATATTAAATTGCATCAGCAGGCAAAGTTTTCTACTTAAGAACTGTGTTAGTTTTGTAGCTCAGAAATGTTCATAAGCCTGTATCTGCCCAGCATACCAGATAATCTTCTCTGAGTCCCTCCCAATCTTTAGGATGGGACTGAGCCTATTAACTTCTCTAAAAGTTGCCTTCAGAAGAAAGCAGCAAGTTTTTCTACCTTGGACATAGTTATGACAAACAGAATGTTGTAGAGGTAGAAAAGTATAAAATCAGAAAGTACTTGGCCTTAACTAAAAATATATTCAGGGAAAAAATAACATACAGTAACCTTGACACTCATATCTTTAACAGTGTTTTGTTTGTCACATCATGATTAACCTCCAAACGACCTTGGACAAGACTTAAGTGACAGGTATATATTATAAAGACCTGCAAAGGAAACTTCTAGAAAGGGACTTTAATCACTGCCCCAAATAAGGACCTTAGTTTCAAGCAGAAATTGTCTTTTTCACTGACTTCAACTAAAAGCCTGAGATTTGAGATTATTTATATTATGATAGTGATGATAGAAAGATGTAGATAACAGGAATAAACATTTCTATCATTATCATGAATTTGTAGTAACTATATATTTATAATAACTATATATTCTCTATTAGTACATTTTTCTTCACTTATTTCTAAAACAAGTAAGCTCAATTTTAGTGCCCCAAACTACACTAAATTTCCAAGGTACCAAATAGCACTGCAGTATATTAACAGACCAGAGATAGTTTTGTTTGTTCTTGGAAGTGAAAGCCAAAGCTCAAATAGGCAAATTATTTACTTAAACTCACTCAGTAAGTTACAAAGATGATATTTCTCACTTCCAGTTGTCTCTGCATTGTATTTCATAAAATGCCTCTGATTCCTGTAACAACTGACTGGGTGAATGGATGCCAATGAGCAAATTATTTTGAGGAAAAACATATGACCATGGTCTGTACTTGGAAAGTTCATAGACCTGAACACAATAAGCAATTTTCAACCTACAGTTTCACATGATCTAATTTATAAAATCAGGGAGAACTCTGGGGTATGGGATTGAACTAACACTGTCCAATCTCATGGAGACTGAATTGTATCCACATGACACATGTCCAGGATGGGAGGCACCCTTGTGTTATAAAAAGTGTGAGTTCTTATCCATAAAAGATAAGATCTTGTTTCTGTGTCTATGGTTTCCCCTTTTTTACTGTGCCTATATAAAAATGTATGGTGTCATATTGTATTGCTGATGCTATTCTGGGTAAGGATGACAGGCTACACACACGGTCTCTATGGTCTGGTTTGATCTGAGCTTTTATCCCAGGTAAGATGTTTGGTTGGTTTTTATACCAAGCAGCACCAAAACTGGTGAGGATAGAGAAAATATGTATATATAAAAAATAGAACAAATAAATAAAACTGAGTTAAAAAAAAAGGTATTTGAAGCAAACAAGTGATGGAGGAGGCTACCTGTATATTTAGGAATACACAACTTAAGATGCATTATTATAAAGGTATTAAGCTTACATAGGCAATATAGGCCTCCCAATTAGGTCTTTTGAGATATTCTTGTGGGGAGTGAAAACCAAGGCACTTTTTCGTATCACAGACCTTGGTCTTGAGTTTGAGACATGATTTGCGCCATTATGGAATCATGTAGTGTCCTTGAGCTAGGGGTTTTGCTGAAGCTAATTCCGGTATCATGCAACAGTGAGTAGACATGTTGGTTGTAGTTTCTTGCCAAGGCACGAGATGGGAGACTGAGAGGGTGTCTTGAGGAGCTGGATGGTGGTCTGTTGGGGCAGGAGGTAGATCTTGAGTTAAGAACTGAGGGTAAAGAGGGTTAAATAAGGGGAAGATAATGGATCCAGGTTGGGGAATGAGGGGGAAGAAGGAACAGGGGTGGAGGGAGAACAACGCTGGTGGTGGAAATGCCCCTCATTCATTGTCACTATTTACCGTAAGTAATTCTGTGAAAGAGTTGTAATGCATTTCGGTCACAATAAAAAATTATTTAAAAAAATCAAGGAGAAAAAAATTAATGTTACCGCCATGCATTGCAATATAATATCAACATGGCACCTGTAATTACCAAAAGCAGTTTTAATATCCACCCTTCAGCATTTTATTTATTCTCTGGGAAACAAAACTCTCTTCAATGTTTAGCCCCTTAGCAAGTGACACAGCTGAATTCTCTGTTTGCTTCTTGCCTGTACATCATGGTTTCTCAGACACTTCAAAAGCTAAGAATCAGCCTATAACTGGTGGGGTAGAATAGTATTGACCAGATTGTATCTCTGGTTTTTATTGCCAGTCTTATACTATTCATAGATTGGAAATTCTTTAAAAGCTTCGAATATAATACATTTTAAAATATTTCTTCAAGAAAAGATAAATAGTACAAGATAGTGTCATCCATGTGTCTGACTCTGGTTCAAAGCCTTTGTGGTGCCCTTAACACTTCTACAAGTGATCCATGAGCACAGAGCCAGAAGAACACACTCAGGTGTGTGTCAGTTCACTATCCTACTATCCTACTATCTATCCATCTATCTATCTATCTATCTATCTATCTATCTATCTATCTATCTATCTATCTATCTATCATCTATCTATATGTATATATATGTATATATGGTTTTTGGGCCACACATAGTGGTGGTGCTGCTCAAAGGTTAGTCCTGACTCTTTGCTCAGAAACTACTCCTGGCAGATACAGGGGACCATATGGAATGCAGGGATTTGCACTGGGGTCCGTCATGTGCAAGGCAAATGCCCTGCCACTGTGCTATTGCTCCAGAACCCCCTTACAATATATTTTTAAGAAATATTTTCAGATATTCTAGTTAATATTTTCTAATATACTTCCTAAATTGGAAGGATGGGACTCAATCAAGGCAAGTTGGTTCTTTGTTTTCCAGTAAAGATATTCTCTTTTACCTATACTATACAAGGAAATGTTTTTCCAGGACAGAAAATATATACATTTGATGGTTTCTTTTTATTTCTTTTCAAATAGGCATATTTAACTTAAGATATTCTTTGGTGTTTAAGGTTAAGTTGCTCAAGAGTTTTATCTATTAATCATGGAATTTTCTATCATAAGTATAACATCAATGCATATTATTTAGCTTGAGTGGAAACTTTTTGATGTAACTCTTTAGACTTTTAGTTATTTACTTATGGTAAGTCATTACACTTAGGATAGGTAGACATGTTAGTCTCTTTATGAGAGTTATTTTTTAATTTCTTAAATAGCATCTATTACAAGTTTGTTTATTTATGAACACTATTAAATTGGTGAGAGCAAAGGTTCACATGAGGAATTTTCACATGTGTGTGGCACAGTTAATCATGCTTTATATTTGTCAATTTCATAAAAAATTGTGTCATCCAACTGCAACTGAGCAGTGCAAAAACCAAGACTGCCAACTACAGAAGACTGATTAAAATAACACTGATGGAACAGAACTTCTAGAACCATAAAGAAAGACTCCATCCTAGGCTACATTCTATGACATGTGCAAATACCAAGATCTCTAGTTACAGAGGTCTGATTTTATCATCCACAACTCACTGGAAAGTTTCCAGACACCACAAAAGGACCTAGGGGAAGAATTTTTTATTATATTTCCAGAAGTTCTGCTCAGGGGAGAGTAAAGGAGCATGTATGAAACCTATAGTCATTTCTATGACAGTATACTTCAAGGGAGGAGAAACCCTGTATCTCTTAGGTCAAGGAAATTCTCTTTCTAATATCCCTATTATTTACTGTGTCTATGAAAAAAAGGCACAAATTATGTTTTTGTTATTGTTGTTTTTTTCTGTTTTTTTTTTTTTGCTTTGTTTTGTTTTCATTTCAGGATCATGGTTACTGTTTGGTTGTCTTTATTGTTGTGGTGATTTTGGGGGGCTTTTTTGTTTGATTTTTTTGAGGGGGTCATTGTAGGGGTTTTTTTTGTATTGCTATTATGTTTTTCTTCCTTTTTCCCTTTTTTTTTCTTAAATTGATATTTACAGGCCCTAGAGAACTTGTCCCATTTTCCACTTGTTTGAATTTTGCTCTCCCTTCTTTTTCCTTTCCTTCAAACAGAACCACATAACTTGAACCAATTTGTTCTGCCTCATAAATTGAGGGTGAAATAAAGGAGGGTACTAAGACCAAACAGTTATATGAACATTGAGTAGAAATATAAAATGATCATATTTAAACACCAAATCCAAAGCCAAAGGCAACAGAATCGATACCCAATCTACAGCAAGCTAGACACAGTGGGGACCACTTATACTAGCAGCCCAGGGGTAGAGGAGAGAGATATAGATTTATGCTGGGAACAGGGGTGGAGGGAGGACAACATTGGTGGTGGGAATGCCCCTGATTCAATGTCACTATGTACCTAAAATATTACTGTGAAAGATTTGTAATCCACTTTGGTCAAAATAAAAATTATTTAAAATTTTTTTTCATCTATTGATTAAATAGAAAAAAATGATTTAAATGCAACTGAAATGCACTCTCAGTTCATCTGATAATTACAAAGTTCATTCTCACTGTTCCCACCAACTATAAAGTAAACCTAGAATCAAGGCCTGGAAAGTAAAACAGAAAATCCTCAAAACATAATAATGGGTAAAACAAGTGAACAGAGTATCTTCCTCATTTAGGGTTGTTATAGTCAGGCTGTAAACTATAGAAAGAATTACTGAGAAAGAAATGCTTTGTGTTTCTGTGACTGCTAAATTGGGATGCTGTGAGTTGGAGACCACCACAAGTAGAGAGAGTTTGTCTTGGAGTTGATCCTTTCAAGAAGAGTACAAGTGGCCCAGCTGGGAGCTGAAACTATTAGGACCACCGCAAATGGAGAGCCTGCCTGGGAAGGCATGATTGGTGATGAGAAACACATTCTTGATTATCTCAGTACTTTGTGCTAGTGATATCTATGCATAGTTAATGGAAAAGGAACATATATATATACACACACAAAAACACACAGATTTATATCTATATCTATCTATCTATCTATCTATCTATCTATCTATCTATCTATCTATCTATCTATCTATCTATAATTTTTTGGTTTTTGAGCCACACCCAGTGACAGTCAGGGTTACTTCTAGCTATGTGCTCAGAAATTGTTCCTGACTTGGGGGACCATATGGGACACAAGGGGTCGAACTGAGGTTCGTCCTGGGTCAGTCGCATGCAAGGCAAAAGCCCTACCGCTGTGCCATTATTCCCTCCCCAAAATGGGAACAATTTTACATAAATATCCCAAATATATGTGGCTTACATGTACCTGAAGTGAAAGATCCTGTGAGCCAGGTACAGGAACCTTGGTTATATACCTGTACTATCTTGCCTCTATCATTGGCTGTGTGGCCCAATGGTATCATCCACCAATGGGTATTATCCTGCCTCCACCAGCATCACTAGCTTTGCCCCCTTTTAAAATCATTTTTAATTTTGGACACATTGGTAGTTTATGGTATAATGCATACATACGAATGCACACACAAATATATATACTATATATGTATATATATATGGTATCTATGGTATATACCATAGATACCATACACACAAATATATAGATACCATAGATCCAACAATCCTGAAATTATGGGATCCCAACTACCAGAACCAAACTATAAATTGTGCCTGTCTGGGTAAACTGAGGGACAGGAGATAATTTGGGACACTGCTGGAGAAAGTTGACACTGGTGTTGGGACGTTGTTTGCCGAAAACTCAGCTGTGAAGACCTTTCTGTAAAACATGGTGCCTTAATAAAACATTTTTAACATTTAAAAAAAATTCAAAGAGTAAAAATAGGGGACATACTGTCAGGATTTATATATTTACATCATTTTGGTTTTTTTGTTTGTTTTTGCACATTCTTATATTTTGTATCTGAACAAGTCCTGACTAAAACAATAGATAAGTATTTTTGATTGCTCAAGGGAGATGATTCTGCTAAGCACAAAAGAAATGGGATATGTTTTAAAAAAAAAAGGATTCTATGATTCTATGATAATACTAAATTAAAGTCCCAGTGATATGATTCTATGATTCTATGATAATACTAAATTAATACTAATTAAAGTCCCAGTGATATTTCCCATAAGAAACTTAAAATGGAGGGGCCGGGCGGTGGCGCTGGAGGTAAGGTGCCCGCCTTGCCTGCGCTAACCTAGGACGGACCGCAGTTCGATCCCCCGGTTCCCCATATGGTCCCCCGTGCCTGCCAGGAGCGACTTCTGAGTGAATAGCCAGGAGTAACCCCTGAGCGTCACCGGGTGTGGCCCAAAAACCAAAAAAAAAAAAAAGAAACTTAAAATGGAAATAAGATAGCTTAGGATGCATTAAATAAAAATATCATCACTTGATGAATAAGAATTAATGCATGCCTTAGTATTAAACTTAGAATGTTGATTCTAATTTGGACTTCTGAATAAAAAGGAGATTTCTAGCTTTTCTTTGTTGGGTCTAGCATTGCAAAATGGCAATTCTTGGGACCATATGGTCCCTCAAGCCAGGAGCAATTTCTGAGTGCATAGCCAGGAGGAACCCCTGAGCATCACCGGGTGTGGCCCAAAAACAAAACAAAAAAATAGGTAATTGTACATTGTAAAATGGTAGTTGAATGCTACAAAAAAAAATCTTCATGGGCATTCCCTCTCTTATTATCAAGGAAGTGGAAGCAAATACTCAGCCACAACTATGTGTAAAATATAGTAAAGAGAGAGAACAAGAGGCAGAGAATTTATAAATACGCATGTATACACATCTATATCTCTATATAAAGAGATTCATGGAACTTATTCACTAGGATTCCAGGATTCACATGAGGGAAGAGAGGTTGAATAAGGTTATTTTCAGCACGTCAAAAACATTGTACTTTAATTATAAAATTGCAGGTTAAATAAGCTAACAAAAAGGAGGACAGGAAATTAAGAGAGTGGCAGTTTAGTAACCAAGGGATTTCTTCAGACTCTCTAGCAGATGCTAGATTTCCTGCTGAGTCCTCTTAGAGATGCTGCATATTCTAAACTCACATTTCTTGAAGGTGCTCAAAAATTTCATCAGAGAGGATTATAACATATATAACAACACATAAAATGGTTTAGATATGGGACCAGAGTGGTAGGGTGTTTGCCTAGCACACAGCTGACCCGGAATGGATGGAATCAGGTTCAATCCTTGGCATTCCATATGGTCCACAGGTGCGATTTCTGAGAACAGAGCCAGGAGTACCACCAGGTGTGGCCCCCAAACAAAAACAAACAAACAAAATGGCTTAGTAACATTCAGGAGGGGAAAAAAGCTTAATTTGGCCACTCAAGTTTAAACAGTAAAAGTGTGGCTTATTTTAGTATATGTGCTGCCGAAGCAAGCACAAAAGTGTGGCTTATTAAATAAAAGTAAAATATAGCTTTTTATTATTTTACTTTTTGTTTTGTTTTGTTTTGGGGCCACATCTGATGATGCTTAGGGCTTACTACTGGCTATGTGCTCATAAATCGCTCCTGGCTTGAGGGACCATATGAGACACCAGGAATTGAATCATGTCAAACCTGGTCCCTCCTGGGTAAGTCGCATGCAAGGCAAACAGCCTCCTACTGTGCTATCGCTCCAGCACCAGCAATTTTGTTATTTTAATTTCAGAGTTTTATTCCTACATCGTGATGCAACAAATCTGGCAAACAAAAATTGATAACTCACCATAGTTTTCCAAATCTCAACTTGCTTGTTTTATACGATGTGCAGTTGGTTGAACAGATTAACTGCTCCCGTATGTCTAAATGTTTCCTCAATTTTTTTTTTTGAGAAGTGAATGAACTATAAGATAAATGGCTGTCATAGAGCAATGAAGCAAAAATCGGAATGATAAGAAGCTTCCCTTGAAAAGGCAAAAGCGAAATGTCTACTATTTCATTGCCTTTGTTTCATGAGACAATGATAAAACGTAGCCTGGGTCACACAGGTACTGTCTCAGAGAAAACACATTTCTGTTTCATGTAAATTACTGCCCCCAAGTTTACATAGTTTGTCACAACTTTAATATGCTGGTTGAGATATAGTGTTTAGAACTTGCCAATAAGAATACCAGGAGCATCCTTCATACCATCTATCCACTTTAAAGTGTGCACTATGGTTTGATCAAAAGCTCACAGCATTTTATTTATAGTCTGTTTTTCTCTGACTCCTAGGATATTTCACAGGAATATTATTTGAGGTTTACTCTTGAATTTTTTATCTGGAAAGAAGAAAGAGCTCTCTGCTTAGTCCTTAATATGCTTTCACATAGGCAGTTTTCGTCCACCTGCTGTTTATATCCTAGGAGTTTTTGATTTTTACTGCATCTTTTCTATTTTCAAAATACGATAGCATCTAACCAATGCATCATGATCTTGTGGGCTTCTTTCAGTACCTAACAGCAACAGCAAGGTGTCTGCGAAGTGGTTGTTAAGAGCATGACAATGAAAACCAAATGGCTAGTTTAGGCAAACAATGTTAACAAAACAGTTTTTGAGCATTTGTAGAGGCCCCCAAGGAAGTAGGGGATTAGGGAGACCCTGGAAATCACATTAGTATTCATTTAAATTGTCAATTTTAGGACTGTGCCCGATTGTCTGTCTCCATCCTTCTCTGAGTAGATGGTTCCATTGCTGGGAAGTGTGAGAAATCACAATATATTGGTCCTAACTAAATTGAAGCATACACACAGAAGGAATTTTCTTTACAATCCTGTAGAGATATCTTTTCATTTCACAAATGGCAGCGAGTTAATGAATTACATGGCACTTAAGCACTTACTAAAAAAGCTAAAGAAAATTGCAAAAGGAGGCTGGAATTCAAGAACAACTGAAGTCAGAGTGATAGCACAGTATTTGCCTTGCACATTGTTGACCCAGGAAGGGCCTGAGTTTGATCCCTGGCTACCCATATAGTTCCCCAAGCCTGCCAGAAGCTATTTCTGAGTGCAGAGTCTCGAGTAACCCCTGAGTGCCACCAGGTATGGCCCCTAACAAATAAAGACAAAAGCAATACAAGAGACAAAAATGTTTTCAAGGAGAAAATGAATCCTAAACCCTTAAAACTTTCTGCAGAGACCCCTGCCATTGTCTCAATTCTATTGGGCCACAGTGGTAGCACAGTGGTAGGGCATTTGCCTTGCACAAGGCTGACGCAGGTCTGACTCGGGTTAGATCCCAGGCATCCCATATGGTATCCTAAGCCTGCCAGGAGAGATTTCTGAGCCCAGAGCCAGGAGTAACCCCTAAGTGCCTAGGGTGTGGGCCCCCCCCCAAAAACAAAAAAACAAAACAAAGGACAACTGAGTTGGATAGCAGACTACACCGTCCAAATATATTTGATGCAGTGTTTGGTGAAAGACATTAATGGTGTCAAAAGTGTATTTTAGGAACTGATATTCATAGAAAATTTGGTAAGGAAGTTTTATAGATGATGATTAGGTTTCATTTACACAAAACTGGTAAATGTCAGAGCTAACTTTTCTAAAATAAAAATTATTTGCATCTTTGTCACATAAAAATTCTCAACTTTACATGTAGCTTCATAATATTAACTCAATAAAAATCTATAGCAATGTCAAACAATGGTAAATTTTTCTTAAAAAGTAACTGTTAAGTTAGATATTGTGCTAAATAATGGTTCTGTGTAATATTGAAAAAGTCTGCATCCATTCTATTTCTTATTTCCAGGTATTCTTATTTTTTGCATTCTTTTTTCTTAGTAATACTAAGCAGAGTGGCAGGCAGTGATTTTTTGTGTTTGCAACCAAAATGTGCTATTACCTCTCAAAGTAATAGCTATAACTGGCCAGTTTCTTCAGGTCTCCATTTGAACCAACCAATTATATTAAAATAAGACACCTAGAGCTTGAGAGATAATACTGTGTATAAGATGCTTTCCTTAAATTCAGAGAGACTGGGTTCAAGCCCTTTTATTTGCCAGGAATGATTCCTAATTCCAGAGGTAGGAGTAACCTTTGAGCACTGCCACATGTGGCCCAAAAACTGAAATAAGAAATCATGGGTTTGATTTTTGAACCCCAGGTTTACCATGACCAATAACGCTGACTTAATTTCATACTTCTTTTTAGAACAAAATATTCTAGTAATATTTGTTTTCATCTTTTAAAACCCCTAGTATATGCAATAGTTTTTCCTTTATAAAGTTATCTTTGCTGCTAATAGTACAGAGAGAAAAGCTCCAGTACTTTCAGGGTTGGAGAGATAGTACAATGGGTAGAGCATTTGCTTTGCATAAGACTGATCAGAGTTTGGTCTCCAGTAACCTATATGGTCCCCTGATCCCACTAGAATTGATCCCTGGTCACAAAGCCAGAGGTAAACACTGAGTACCACTAGATGTGTTCTAAAAACAAATCCAGGTCTTGCATATGAAATACATAAATTAGTATAAAGCTTGGTTTATATCATCATAAAAATTATTCATTAGAATTATGCATAGTCTTAAGGAAAATCAATCTAAATTAAAAATATATTAATTATTCATTCACATAAGGCAGTATTTAATGCAGTTGAAGTACTCAGAGCTTTGTTTCATTTAAGAATTTTTGTGTGTCTATATTCAAAATGTTTGTGTAACAGAGAAAATCATTTTTTTTTTTTATTTTGAGAGTACAAATCAATTTGGTAATGTCAGACTGCTTAAAATAATCAGGAGATACAGTGTGGTTTAAAGGAATTTCAGAATGTCTTAGCCTTTGACCTATAGTCTATACTTTATAGAGCAGTACCTCAGAAGATATATAGTTTCCTATATTTTTAAGTTACAATATAAGGTCTTTTTATTATTTTGATTTGGGGCCATACCCTGTAGTGGTCAGGGCTTACTCCTTACTTTATGTTAAGGGATTACTGTGGTAGGTTTAAGGAACCGGAAAGGAATTTAGAGATAAAAGTCAGGTTGGCCATGTATACAGCAAGTGCCCTGCCCACTATACTCTCTGCAGGCCTTAAAATGAAATGACAATGAGACAATGACAATGAGAAAAACTTAAACCAGAAAATGTGGTTCAATGGAGGTGAATTGTTACTGTGCAGTTATATTTGATTCTTGTGGGGTAAAACACATATTTCCTAAAATAGAAGAAATATCTGTTATGTTTTATTTTGTAGGGCTACCTTTCAGCAGCATGGGAGAACTTTCTGATGCTGGGGCTTGAATTCAACTTCATGAATGCAAAGCATGACCTCCAGCTTTTTTGAGTCACGTCCAATGTTTTAAAATTAATACAGTAGAACCGCTTTGATAAACCAATAATTCTTGTGATTAAATAGTAGACACATAAATGCTGAAGGACTCCAAGTTAATGTTGCAGCCAGAAAAAATTCTAGACTCTGCTCAGTCAACCCTGTGATAATAATCACGACTTAAAAAGAAAAAAATATTCAAATTATTTGCTCGCTGAAGCTCATAGGAACCTAGAGTAAAGCAAGTCAAGTAGACAATAATAGGTCAAGGTGGGTCATGATAAAATATTGAAAGAGTTGAAAACAATAAAGACAAGAAATAAAACTAATAGATAAACTTAGAGTAAACTTAAATGAGCCACAAAAGAGATAAAACCGAAATATATAGTCATAAATATGGAGGTTATCAATCCAATCAATCCAGATGTTAAATTTGAGCTAGGGAGTGTCTATTAAATGACAAACAGAAACATAAAGAACTAATGATAACTTACACAGGACAATGAATGTGTCAACTGAAAACTACAAATTTCAAGAGAAAATAAAAAAATCGTAAAATCATTATTTCTAGTTCTGTGATAGTTCTAAGTACAAATTTCAAGAGAAAATGGAAAATGCTAAAGTCATTACTTCCAGTTATGTGATATACCTTTGCTTCTACTACATATTTCTACTAAACTAGGATAAGATAAGTGGCAGAGATAAGAACCTTTTTCAAATGCTAAGACATCTTTCCTATCCTGATTGCTAGGTATGCCATGATTAATATAAGGAAGGTCAAATCCAATAAGAGAATATAATAAAAGGGGAGATTGAGATTTGATCTAAATAATAGCCATAAGCATTGATTATTCAAACAGACTAATCAGAACTGTCAGTTTAGATTGTGGCATGGTTGCCCTTCAAGTTATTTTTATTTCATAATTATTGTTTAAAACCTATGAGAACTATTAAGGCAACGCTGATAGTTAACAGTCTTAACTTCTTTTAAAATATTCATGATGAGGTTGATGAAAATATTCAGCAAAGCAATGAGAAGTATATTATTTAGATTTTAAGTGTAGTGGAAAATAACATATATTTATTGCAACAAAAACCAAATGAAATGTTTGAATATATTATGTTAACTAAATGGAAAAAGAATTAGCAAAATGCAAGGTAGGACTTTAGAGAAATTAAGTACACTTAAATTATACTCATTGAATTTTAATCCCCCCAAATTATACCAATGTGAATGACAAAAATATGTAAATCATTAGAAATAATTTATGATCTGATTGTATGCCTACTGAGGAACTTAAAATTAAAAAAAATATTTACCAGGAAAGATAAGGGGAGAGAACTGTATCAGAGATATGGAAAAATTTTTTAAATATGAATATTTAAATCTTTCTTCAGACTTAACTGCTATTTGCCAATATCTGAAGATATTGATAAGAGTGATAACAAAGATTTATTTTCTCATTAGCTTCAGTCTTTTCTATAGGCAGTGATCAATCCTCTTTTTCACAATATTGGCAATAAGTAAAATAAATCTTTTTTTTTTTTTTTGGTTTTTGGGTCACACCCGGCAGTGCTCAGGGGTTACTCCTGGCTCCATGCTCAGAAATTGCTCCTGGCAGGCTCGGGGGACCATATGGGGCACCGGGATTTGAACCGATGACCTTTTGCATGAAAGGCAAACGCCTTACCTCCATGCT
>PVKC010000758.1:0-59705 GCA_004027635.1 Crocidura indochinensis
TAAAGACTCTTCCTTTCTTCCTCCTTTCTTCTTTCCTCCCTTTTTCTTTCCTTCTTCCCCCTCCCCTTCCTCCCTTTCTTCCTCTCTACATTCATCCATACATTCATTCATACATACTACATTCATCTCTTTATTTCTCCTTCCTCCTTTCCTCTTTTCCTCCCTAGATTCTTTAATAAACATGTGTAAGAAATGCCAGTAGAAACTCAGAATTCTTCTGAAAGCTGCCCAAACATTTTCTTTTTCATCTACACAAAACATCTATTAATAATGTCTGGGATTTCTAATTCCACAGTCTTTGGGAATAAATTAATTTCTATGCCAAGTAAATGAGATTTCTAGAGACTCAGGAACCAAGAAATAAGAAAAACATTATTTTGAATCAAAGGCATCATTTAAAATGAGAAGTTTTAAATAAAGGTATGGTTTGAGCCAGAGATCCTAAAAATCAAAATAGAGAGACCAGAGATGATGAAGGACAGGAAATAAGAGTATCACATAGGGTATTTAGAGGGAGTTGGGGTTATAGGTCACGAACTGTATATCTCACATAGGTGGGAGCTAGTTCCCTAGAATTCTAGTTCCCTAGTTTCTGAGTACAAAACAAAGCCACTCTAGAGCTGAAACTACAGATCAGAAAATTGTTTCCAGTAAGTGATAATCCTTACAACAGATGGCAAATCTGAAGGGCTGCCATTTGTCTACATTGCTCATATGTGGTATGTCTATGGTAGACCGTGTGCTCTGGGATCTCTGTAAATGCTGTCCTCTGGGTTTCTACAGTGTTTGAAGTTTATATGATTACAAAATTGTATTTCCCACAAAGTGCCCCTGCTTGTCAGTGCATGCTTGGATCTACCACACTTTATTTTGTTTTCAACTATTTCTTGAAGTCAGGGCTCCAACATAGTACTGAGTACATTCCCAGCATTGCCTAGTTAACCAAGCCACAAGGTTCAATGTTCAGGCTAAGTGATTCTGGGACACCCTGACATGTCACTGGTTAGACAAAGTCTTATGCATGCAGCAACACGGACTCCTGAGTTTCTTGGCCTCTGCATTCCTCTCTGTGTTGACACTTCAGTTCTATCCATATTGTGACTGTAAGTTGTACTGCAGTGAACTTAGGCAGCCTTACCTTTCTAAGACAGGAATGCTTATTCTCTGAAGATTCATTTCCAAAAGCAGGATTGGCGGATTGGACAATTCTGTTTTTCACTATGAAGTAAACATTCACCATTGTGCTTAGTGGTGTTGATTTCCTTCCTCACATACTTGCCCATAAGTTTCTTTATCTTTTCATTCTTTTTTTTTTGCAATATCTTTTTTTAATTTTTATTTTGACCAAAGTAAGTTACAAATCTTTCACAGTAAATTTTTAGGTATATAGTGACATTGAATCAGTGACATTCCCACCACCAATGCTGTCCTCCTTCTACCTCTGTTCCCAGCATTTCATTCTTGACAGCATGTATCTATTGTACTTTTTTGGGGGGAGGGGGCCACACCCAGTGACGCTCAGGGGTTACTCCTGGCTATGCGATCAGAAGTCGCTCCTGGCTTGGGGGACCATATGGGAAACCGGGGGATCGAACCGCAGTCCGTCCTAGGCTAGCGCAGGCAAGGCAGGCACCTTATCTTCAGCGCTACCACCCGGCCCCTGCTGTAGCAATCTATTGTACTTTTTAGAATCATTGTTATACTGAGTACAAGGTGAGAGCTCACTGATCTGATTCGAATTTTCCTGTTGATGACTGATATCCATTACATTTTTTATACCCCTTGGCAGTTTATACACCTTCTTTGGGAAACAGTGTCTATTTTGTCCATTTGCTCTTTTATATTTTATTTATTTATTGAGTTTTGGGGGTCACACCTAATGATACTTAGGGGTTACTCCTGGCTATGCACTCAGAAATCACTCCTGGCTTGGGGGGACCATATGTGATGCTAGGGATTGAACTGAGGTCCATCCTGGGTAAGCCACATGCAAGGCAAATGCACTACTGCTGCACTATCTCTTGGTCCCCCATTTGCTCTTTTTTAATCCCATTTCATTGAGAATCAATTTAAAAATATCAGTGTGTAAGTTTAAGGCCTACTGTGTTGAAGTTTTTATTCACAAGTGTTATGAAATCCTCAGACCCTTAGCTCAGCTAAATTTATCTTAACATAGAGATAGAATTAAAGGGGAGAAAAGGAAAAAATAAAAATATTTCTCAGTGTGCTGAGGTCTCTTAATAGCTCTTATAAAGAACACGGTATATGTGTATGTATATAAGATAT
Organism: Crocidura indochinensis; assembly: GCA_004027635.1. Taxonomy (NCBI): domain Eukaryota; kingdom Metazoa; phylum Chordata; class Mammalia; order Eulipotyphla; family Soricidae; genus Crocidura; species Crocidura indochinensis. The sequence continues at coordinate 2,287 of PVKC010000758.1, forward strand.
AGGGTATAGGATATAGCTTTCCTGTATGTCGCACATTATATAATCATAATATATGAGCTATAGAATATGACAGAGTTTTGGCTTATGTTACATGAAACATATGTGTTTATACTTATGTAAAATATAGTATATGTAATATAGATATAATGTAGAGCCCACAGCTTAGATGTGAATGCGTATTAGATATAATGTATAAAATATAGCTTTCCTGTGTATCATAGTATGTATATGTGTAGCATAGGATATGTATAGAATACCTAACATAGCTTTTCTATAAATTATACAGTATAGGTTTACATGTATATGATATATAGTATATAGCACATGGATCTCCTATATAACAAAATATGTGTATAGATATGATAATGCCATATAGTATATGGAACATAATGTATGACATATAGTTCTCTTATATATCCTATAACATATATGTGTGTATATTATATGGCATGTAACTCTCCTACATTATATAGGGTTATCTCCACCATCATAAGATCCAAAATTACCATTGTAGTATCTCTGAGATGTTATCTCCTAATCCCTCTTTCCACGCTCCCAAAAATAGAGGAGATGGTACATTTCTTGTAACTTTTCATCTTGTTAAACTTATCCTGTTATACAGGTGTGTCTTTGTCTGATGAATTCCCACCTGTTATTTTTACTTGTGTTACCTTTGCATTTGGTGTAAAATTTAAAAAAAAATCACTGACTGATACTGCTGCAGGCATCTTGCGTCTCAGCATCTTCTAGCAGGGTCGTAATTCTTCATGAAAAAAAACCAGGTACATGAACGAACGAATATGCGAATATGAAATATAAAATAATGAGACCACACAAAATACATTGTATGGGGACCCGCGTCTGCAATAGACATGAGATGATTTTACTCTCCAGGTTGGGAGTATTAAAGGGTAAAGAGACAGTCATATCATGAAAGGAATGCCCACATTTGTTTCTTTCAAAGTACAGAAACTATCGATGTACATTGATTTTAAAACAAATACACATGACTTTAGGTGGTTTGTAATCTTAGAATAGAATAGGTTTCAGTTAGGAACCAGAGGATAAAAGAAAGGCTAATTTCTTACATATCAAAGTAGTTCCTGGCCCTAGGTGTCATTTCTGATGTAAGGGATAGCAGAAATCCTGGTTTTCTCCTAATAGTAGATATCCTTAATGTAAGGGAATAGTATTCTAGCTAGGGGCTAAGACCCACTTCCTATGGTCTGGTTATATAAAGAGATAAAACTTATATGAAAGGGGTACAGAATTATACCTAGTAAATTCAATAGCCTAATTCTATACTGGCCAAACCTGTTTGTTAGTAGGTATTCAAAGTGGCAGGTAAAGTCCCCGAGGCAGTCATCCTGCTGTGGTGCTCAAAAACAAGGAGAGAAGACATTGTCTTGAAGATGCTATGTTTTGACTTGGCCTCTAGAAGTAAATAGGCTGACAGAAAGAGACCAAGCCTGTCTTATTTGGTGCGGAAATCTCTTTGGGAAAAGGAATTTGATAGAGGCCCTATTTCGGCCTGTAATTTTTACAAGGGAGAGAATGTGCCAAATAATGACCGGAAATGTAATGCCAAACATCTCTTCGGAAATTCCTCAACCATCCACGCAGGGGAAAAAGGTGTCCACAGCAGGTCTTTTGAGGTACCCCATGGGGGATATTGCAGTTCTCCCCACCAGGAAAGTCTAAGGATACCTCTGGTGGGCTGAGCTCCCCTAAAAGTTTATGTATGCCATGGCATGATACCAAAGTGTACCTCCATTTTTAATAAATTTGGGGTGTCCAGTTTTCTGTTCCACTAGATTGTAATCAACTGCTTCATCGAATTCAGGAAGAGATTTGTGTCTGATATAAATATTCTTTGCTTGTGGCTGTCAATTCTCCAAGCATCAATCGTTTCTCCAGTGTCTGATCCGTTGCTGTAATTTAATTCGGTTTCCAAACTTTGTCCCACTACCTCCTTTTCAGCACTCACTTAAAAATTTGCCTCCTTTAAGCAAATAAACAGAACCCCTTCCCTCAGTTACACTGAGGTTATAACCTTTCTAATAGCATCGCCTTCAAGTCTGAAGCTTTTTTCCAAAAGCCTTTCTAAAACTGTTACAGTTTTTTTTTTTTATTTGTTTTGGGGCCATACCTGAAAGTGTCCAGGGATTGCTCCTGGCTCTGCATTCAGGAATCACTCCTGGAAGGTTCTGGGGACTATATAGGCTGCTGAGGATTTAACCCAGATCAGTAGCATGCAAGGCAAATGCTCTTTCTGCTGTGCTATCACTCTAGACCCCTATTATAAATTTTAAGGAAGCAAAAGGTAGACATTTTTCTCATTTTCTGCTCATTAATACACATGTGGCTTCTTTCACTGCTGTACAAAAGCCAGATATGAGTGGGAAAAAAGGGGAGTGAATTCTTGTGCCAGTGCTGTCCTGCGGTAAGACTAGAACCAATTAGATGTGATGAGTGAGATTTGGTTGGAAACTCCATCCCTGACCCAGGTACTACCTCCACCCCCTCCATGAGTGATTTTTTTTTTTTTTTGGTTTTTGGGCCACACCCAGTGACGCTCAGGGGATACTCCTGGCTATGCACTCAGAAGTCGCTCCTGGCTTGGGGGACCATATGGGAAACCGAGAGATCGAACCGCGGTCCGTCCTAGGCTAGCGCAGGCAAGGCAGGCACCTTACCTCCAGCGCCACCACCCGGCCCCCTCCATAAATGATTTTTATGTATCTCTGTGAGATAAGACAAGCCATATTACAGTGGATGTATCTGATGCTCTCTGTCAAGAGTGTATATTAAGTGCTATTTTGATATTGTAGCTTCTCATATCTGCTATCATTGGGTGTTTCTTTCTCTGTAATTAAAAAGAAAACCTTATTGATTTATTGGTTGGTTAATTGGTTGGTTTTTGGGACACACTCAGCAGTGCTCAGGGGTTACTCCTGGCTTTTGTACTCAGAAATTGTTCCTGGCAGACTGGAGGCCATATGGGATGCCAGGAATTGAACCAGGTTTCTCCCAGGTCAGTCACATGGAAGGCAACTGCCCTGCCACTGTGCTATCTCTCTGGCCCCTTCTCTGTAACTTCAAAGCACAGCATGATCTGGAATGAGTGAAAATATAGCCCCTTATTGGTGAACTTCTTTCCTTGTGGTTTCTTATATTAACTCAATTTGCAGCTTTTGACTGTTTCTGTTTTCATACACTGGATCACTTATTCATGCCCCAATGTTTTCTCAACATTCCTATGTCCCAAAACAATTCTAGGTGTTATGTGAAACAATGAACAAAACAAATGCCTGTCTTTGTAAAGATTATAATCTAGTGGAAATGTGAGACAATATACAAAGACCTCTAAGGCAAGATAAAGCAGAGGTAAGGACAGGGGCAGAGGTGTTGATAGAAGAGGAACTGGCTTGGCAAACAGTACCTGGAATGTGATGGGTGAAGGTAAGAACTGAATAAAGAGTTTATTCTATTCACATTGGTCTTTGGAATCTATCTTGAGCAAGAACCCTCCTTGGCTTGTTTTGTTTGTTTGTGGGTCAAAACCTGGGGTGTTCAGGGCTTACTCCTAGATCTGGGCTTAGGGATCACCCCTGAAGACACTCGGGACCATATGTGATGCTAGGGAACAAAGTCAGGTTGATTGGGTTTGATCCAAGTATTCTCTCCCTGTCCTATTTCTCTGTTCTGATAGACCATTTGGACCACTTAGTTCTTTGGGGACAAAGGGAGGGTCAGAGAGACAGAAAGAAATTTCCTGGCTACCTGCACTTTTAACAGGCCCTTAAGAATTTCAGGGATTTTTGCTTGTTTCTTTGTTTGTTTATTTGTTTGTATTTGGGCCACAAACAGTGTTGCCTGGGTTTCTGGGCTCTGCACTCATGAATCACTCCTGGGGAGGCACAGGGGATAATATAGGATGCCAGGGATTGAATCTAGGTTGACTGCATGCAAGGCAAATGCCCTCCTCTTTGTGCTATTGTTCTGGCTCTGGAGTCTTCTTTCCTGACACAGCCATTCACTGATTTCACCCTCTTACTCACCACTTACTTACTCATAAACTCATTCATTCAATTATTCATTCACTCACCAATCATTTATTCATGTACTAATTCACTTATTCATTTACTCATTCACTTATTCTTTCTTCCCTTCCTTACATTACCTTTCTCCCTCTTTAATCCCTCTTTCACTCAGTCTCTAACCTTGCCACCCAGAGGATCTCATGAGACAACTTTGTTCAACTTTTCATACCACTCAGTCCTGTACTGTTAATCGGTGTAGACTATGTCCTTTGCATTTCTTTTTTTTTTTATAATAATACTTTTTATTTTGAAAATGAATTTTCAAAGTGGATTACATATCTTTCACAGTAATATTTTAGGTATATATTGACATTGAATCAGGAGAATTCCCACCACCAAAGTTGTCCTCCCTCCATCCCTGTTCCCAGTGTGCATCCTATATCCCCCTCCCTTACCCCCATGGCTGCTAGTATAAGTGGTCCCCACTGTGTCTGTGTTGTATATTGGGTATTGATTTTGTTGTCTCTGTCATTGGATTTGGTGTTTAAGTCTGCTCATTTTTATTACTATTTAGTGATCATTTCAGGTCCCACTCACCTTTCCAATGACTCTGAGATCTACCAGTGAGCAATTGAGCCTCAGAATCTCTCATTCTTCCCACTTTCTTTCGTACTGCATACTGAATGTAGCCCCTCTCTATGTGCCACATGCTTCATGAGGGTCCCAGTGTAGAACTTGCAGCCTGTAATTTGCCCAGTGTGCCCTATTTCCACAGGCTGGAATGAGAATGTTATGCAAGGATGTGTTCTGTGTGCAGCCTGGGCAACTGTATCCTGAACCCACCACTAGACTAAGTATGGTAGAAACGTTTTTGCCAGTTCACCAAAAGGCAAACTTACGTGCTCATACTTGACCTGACTTTCTATTAAGTTCATTTCTTTGTGGACTTATTTCTGTAAGCTCAAAAGTAAATATACAGACAACAGAGGATATTTTCCAAAAGGCTGAACCCCCCCCCCAAATCTGTCCCAAGACAGCTCAGCCCTGAAGGTGTTTGTTCCAGACACCTCGGAAGCCATATGGCAGTAGAGAGCAGGCAGCAGAGAGAGCTGTGGTCTGACTCGTTGGAGATTTTGGTTCATCCTTGGGCACCATCTTGGTCTCCTGGGCCCCTTGGAGTGTGGGGCTCCATGCCCAGCAAAGGGAGGTGGAGAGAGGCCTTCAAAGGAGCTGCCTGAACACTCAGATTGTGCAAGGAGGGGCTGGGGATGTGTCACTGTGTGAGAGATTGTGTGTGTAAGTGTTTGTATGTGTATATGTGTATGAGTAAGCTAGTTCATGTGTTGCATGTATGTGGGTCTCTGCGAATGTATGTGTGAATATCAGCATGTGAGCAAATGTGTATGTAAGTAGATATATGCAAGTCTGTGTGTGAGTCTGATTTAGGTACGAAGGTGATGTTGGCTTCATAGAAGCTATTTGCAAGTGCTCCCGTTTTTTCGATTTCAGGAGTCTCCCCAGGTTTGGTAGCAGTGCCGCTTGAAAGGTTTAATAGAATTCATTAGTGATTCCATCTGGGCCTGGGCTTTTGTTTTTGGGCAGATATTTGATTACCGTTTTAATTTCCTCAATAGTGATGGGGTGTTTAGATATGCTACATCCTCTTTAGTCAACTGTGAAAGGTTATAAGAGTCCAAGAATTTATCCATTTCTTCCAGGTTCTCATTTTCAGTGGCATAGAGTTTCTCAAAGTAGTCTCTGATTATCCTTTGTATCTCTGCAATATCTGTCATGATCTCCCCCTTTTCATTTCTAATGTGAGTTATCAAGTTCCTCTCTTTCTTTCTTTGTGAGTTTTGCCAATGACTATCAATCTTGTTTATTTTTTCTAAGAACCAACTTCTGATTTTGTTGATCTTTTGGATTGTTTTTTGGATTTCCACTTCGTTGATTTCTGCTCTCAGCTTTGTTATTTCCTTCTGTCTTCCTATTTTTGGTTCCTTTAGTTTAGTGAACCTATGCAATTGTGTCTGCATGTATGTGACTGTATGTGCGTATGCTTGTGTTTATGTGTTTATGTTAGTTTGTGTGAGTGTGTATATATGTGTGAGATTATGTGAGTCTGTGTGTGTAAGATATGTGAGTGTAGATATGATTGTGTATATCTGACTGTGTCTATGTGTGGGTGCCCTGTGTCTCATTCCATATCCTCTCATGCCTTCTATTAAAAAAAAAAAGATAGATTCAGTTATTGATTAATGGATTCGTCCCATCATTTGGTACTTAGAAAGACCATTTTTGTCTGTCACTAACTCAGGGATAGTGATCAGAACTGACCAGGTTAGTGTTTGTTTTGTTTTAATTTTTACTGTGACCAATGTGAATAACAAGTATTTCACAGTTATATTCAAGGTACATAGTGACAGTGAATTAGAGCCATTCACACTACCAGTGTTGACCTTCCTTTGCCCCTGCTCCCAGCATGCATCCCATACCTCCCTCCTTTGCCCCCTGGACTGCTTGTGTAACAGGTCCCTTTTGTATATAGTTTGCTGTAGATTGGGTATCAATTCTGCAGTCATTGACTTTGGGTTTGGTGCTTAAATCTTTTTATCTTTAATTTCCACTCAATTTTCATGCAGCTGTTTGCTCCTGGTACCATCCACTTTTTTTTATGAAGCATCTTAGCTCAGTCAGTCACTAGTTTCAGGCAGTTCTAGAGATATCCCGGTGAATGAAAATAAGAAGCTGCCCTGACTCATACATGGAAGGCTTCCCTGAGGAGATGACACTGGATTAGTGATAAGTGGCTGAGATCCAAGTAGCTTAAAGAAAATTGGGAAAGTACTTCACTATATCCCCCTTCAGGCTATGTGATCTAAGGCAGATAGGAAAGAGTCATAGGGTTGCTTGAAGGGTGGGGGATACCTGGAACGGGGGAGCTTGTTTCTGTTCAAACATATCCTACCACCATGAGCCATGTTTACATCACAGACACTCAGTATTCTTTCTCTGGCCATTTCTCCAGCTTTCTTCCTGGCAAAAACAATGCAATCAGCCCCAATGCAGAGAAAAGACTCTTTCAAACAGTCTTTATCCTTCTTTATCACTAGGGATAAAGGGGATCTCACAAGCTTTGATAATGATGATCTGGAAGTCCTGGAGACATTCATTCAGAAGCTTGAGATTCTCATCCTTAGAATAATTTCAAAAGTGGCAGTTAGATCTAATGAGACACACTTCAGAGGGGCAAGAGGTGAATCCACATAGTCAGGAAAGCCTGCACTGATAGTCCAAAAGTTGTTAGTTGTCCCTATGGAATAGGAATGACTGGGGAGTGTAAGAAGATATCTAAGCTATTATCCCAAAACAAAAGTGTTCTGCCATCTTCCTATTTCCCTTAAAATCCCTCCTTTGATATGTAAAAGTCTACCTGGATTACTCTGTCTTGCCCCACTCTTGTGAATTTGTTCTGAGATAATAAAGAGAAGTTAGTTCTGGATTTTGGCTGAGGCAGAAACATCCAGGTGAAAAGCAGACTGGCTTCATGGCTCTTTCCTGACTTGGTTGGTTGATTATATCCTTGCAACTATCCTGCTTCTTCAGAGTCATACACCTAAGGGGTCAGAAAAACTGCATATGGAGTAATAACGCATGAATTTTTATTTTACAACTGGCATTTAAAGAGATATCTGAGGACCTGAGAAGAACCCAATAATGATGAATGATTTGGCCTTCTAGTGGATTGTCACCATGATGCCCCCAGGAGCTGACTGAATGTGCCATGCCTTTGACTGGAACTTCCATCCAAATGGCCCTTGTTCTGAACAGCTTCATGTTGCTTTGGTCTATCTACCTGCATTTCTTGCTTGAACTATATGTGCCAGACTCCTAGAGATTCTTCTGCATGCATGTCCCTGGAGGGGAAAGATGCTTTTCCATTGGTGACAAGTTTTCAATCTAAGAGCCTTTTCAGAACTGATAATTTATCATTCACTATTGGCACTAAACAAAAGAGACCCCCATCTCCCAAGAAAGATGAGGTGGATACTGTTTCTTCAGACTTAGACTCTGAAAATGGCTCAACCACAGATATACCTGTGCCCCAACCCAGGAGTCAGAGGGACTTGGCAATCCAAGTCCTGGGCACTGTCAAATGTGTTCAGTGTCTGAAAGGTTATGGGTTTACCAACAGAAATGACACCAAAGAAGATGTCTTTATTCACTGAACAGCTATTAAGAGAATCAATCCCAGGAAGTTTCTGTGTAGTGTTGGAGATGGGGAGAATGTGGAGTTTGATGATGTGAAAGGAGAGAGGGGTTCAAAAGCTACTAATGTATCCAGACCTTGCAGAGTGCTAGTAAAAGGTAACCTATATGCTACCAATAGACGTATACTCTGCAAATTCATCCCCCAAACTAACTCAGCTGTCCCACTACCTCAGGTGACACAGAAGTAGGAAGTGAAGAAGAGAGAGCTGAAAACTCTAAGCAGATCCCAGACCCCTACACCCACTGCCTTTCTTCTCCCAAAGGTGCTTTGTGTGAGGACCTCAGCCCTCCAACCTGCAGCAGCTTGTTGAGGTTAGATATGGGGTAGAAGCCAAAGAGAAAGCTCCATTTAAGGGGACCAAAAGCAGGGAGATGTGTGGGTCCCTCTACTCAGATTCTGGCCCAAGAACCAAAGATCTTTTTATCCTAGACAACCTCAGCATCCTAACACAGAAGAAAATAGAGGAGAAGATGGAGGATACAAGTTCAGTTTGGTTGTTGTCTTTATTGTTGTGGTGCTTTTCTGGCTTTTAGTTTGATTTATTTTTGTATTGTTCTTATGTTTTTCTTCCTATTTCTCTTTCTTCTCTTAAAATAATATTTATAGCCTCTAGAAGGACTCCTCCCATTGTTTGCTTGTTTGGTATTTGACACCCTCCCCATTTTTCCTTCTTTTCTTTAAACAGAACCATATAACTTGAACCATTTTGTTCCGCCTCACAAACTGAGGGGGAAAAATGGAGGGCACCAAGACCAAACAGTTGTGTGAATATTGAGTAGAAATAAATATGACCAGACTTAGGTACCAAAACCAAAGCCAATGACAACAGGATTGATACCCAATCTACAACAAGCTAGACACAGAAGGGACCACTTACACAAGCAGCCCAGGGGTCAAGAAAGGAGATATGGGATGCATGCTGGGAACAGGGGTGGAGGGAGGACAACGTTGGTGGTAGGACTGCCCCTGATTCAATGTCACTATATACCTAAAATTTTACTGTGAATTATTTGTAATCCACTTTGGTCAAAATAAAAATTATTATAAAAAATAATAAAATAAAAAAATAGCAATGAAAAAAAAGTACAGTTGAAGCACAACTTTAGACACTACTTTCAGAACCTCCTGCAGCTTTCTTCTAGGTTAAGCTTTCATCTTATTTGCATCAGTCATTATATTGTGGGTTAAACTATTTCTGGTTAAACTGTGTCTTCTGCCTGCATAGATCATAATGCTACTCTTTTGTTCTATGCCCCACTACAAACAGCTAATTTTTTATTCAACTTTTGTGGTTTAATGTTAGCATGCACAGTTCTGGGGAAATGAATAAAGTTAGATTTTGATAGTTCTCAGCTATCTTACTGAATGTTTCTCAATTGCTGTGATATTTGATCATGTATATTATATAGCAACTTATTCTCAAATTATGCCTGCAAAAATATTCTAATGGTCTAATGGTCTTTGTCTGCAGAAGTAGATGGAAAAGGAACTTGGATACTATAGACTCTTGCTACTTGCTTATTATAAGAATGATTGGCAAACTTATTTTAAAACCATATATATTCTCATATACATATATATTCAAAAATGTTCTTGTGATTATTGTTTACAGAAGTTTATGAGGGGCTGGAGCAGTGGCACAGGGTGTAAGGTATCTGCCTTGCCTGTACTAACCTAGGACGGACCACAGTTCAGTCCCCTGTCATCCCATATAGTCTCCCAAGCCAGGAGCAATGACTGGGAGCATAGCCAGGAGTAGACCCTGAGTGTCACCAGGTGTAGCCACCTTCCCCCTCAATAAAAAAAAAAAATAAAGTGTATGAAAAGGAACTCAGGTGTTCTATACTTGTATTACAGTGTTCAGTGTAAGAATGTTTAAGAATTTTCAAATTAAGTGAATGTACAGAAAGGTTCTAATATTTATGTTCAGGAAAATCTATGAAAAATTTTGTGATATGTATAAGTTAAATATCTGAAAAAATATTTTTAGAATGATGTTTATAATTTAAACATTGATGCTATTACAACTTTTAGTGTGCCTATACAAAATAACAATCACTTTTATAAGATCTGATCTGTAATTCCCATCACTGGCAGAAAAAAGTAAAACAAAACCTTTGTAATTTTTTGTTTGTTTGTTTTGTTTTAAACAAAAGGGTGGAAATGTAAGATGACCCCTAAATATTAACCCAAAACAAAGGTGTTCCTTTATCTTCCTATTTTAATTTAAATCTCTCTTTTGATATATAAAAACCCACCTGAATCACTCATATGCCCCATAGTTTTTGTTCTGGAATAATAAAGAAAAGTTAGTTGTGGCTTTTGGTAGTGGCAGAGAAACTTGAGGCAAAAAGTGGACTGGCTTCATGGCTCTTTCCTGACTGGCTTGGCTTATTATGTTTTCGCCACTACCTTGCTTCTTCAGTTCCACTGGCCTAAGAGGTTAGAAACATGGCATGGTGGGTGGGGGGAACCTCACAATTCATGGATTTTTATTTTACAAGGAAGGATGTGAGTTAATCTTTGCAGCTGGGGAGGAACTGATGTCTTGGGGGCAAGAGCCATAAATGGGTTATAGGGCTCAAGTCTCATCTTCTCTTCCCTGTCTCATAGAGACAGACTCTACTCTGGGGGACTCCTGAGCAGTGGCATAATAGCTGGAGACCAGCTCTGAGAACACAGGAGCAGTTCCTATGGCCAGTCCAGCATCCTGGATGCTGGTTCCCTCATTGTCTCATCAGACATGGAACCCTTTAGCTGCCCTCATGCATGAATCAGGCTTTAGAACTCTTCACAAGATTTCTTTTTTATGTCAACAAAAAATGAATTTATACCATGTAAAATGCAACAGCAAAGATGTATTATTTTCTGGCTCCTTCTTACTGACAAGAATAATATCCCCTTTCTTCTCTGAGAATCGCACTATCCCTGGGAGAGGAACACAACTTTGATGATTTATTCTAGGTACTCAAGCTCCATAGCTTGTGAGGGATGGAGACTCAATGCGACTGCCCCAAGTCTGAGTTCTCAGCTTGTGTATGGTTCCCCATGGGGGTGAAAATTGGTCATTGGAGCTTGTCAAAGATTCTGCTCAAAGGCTGACCTTGGATAGCTGCAGTAACCTGAGACTTTAGAGACAGAAAGACCTGTAGAGATTGCTCAGAGCTGGGGGATATCGTGTTTCTTGTAGGAACACAAGTCTACGTGGGCTCGATATAAAAAAGAGCTTGGAAGGAGGGTAAAGGAGACCAGAGATAGGAGAGATTCCTGAGTTCAAGGGGGTTCTATGGAAATATACTTCAATAGCACAAGGGAAGCAATTTTTGCTGCATGTGTGAGGGCTGCATTGGGGGCCAGAGTTACTAGTGGGGAATAGGGATAAATAGATGCTTTGAAAGTCACTTCCTTGTTGATTGACATTGAGGAAGATGCCATGAACTGTCTCATCCTCTTAGCAGCCATTCTAGCAAACAGGTTATTCTGCACCAATCAGATAAAATATCCAAAAAAGTTAGAATTGTATTCAAGGCACTAACATTGTCCAGGAAAGTTGCCAGTGTCGAAGGAAGAATGGCTGTTTGCCGGAGCTGATTTCGTCTCCATAGCTAAACTGCTCAAAAGATTCACAATAGCACCATGATTTTTATGCTCCTTATTGTTGTGTTTTTTTTTTTCATTTTCAATAGATACTTAAAAATCAATTTATTTTTATTCTGGCGTATACCAAAGGGATAGTGTTTGCTTGGATGCAAAGGCAATTTTAATTTAGCGGGAAATGGATTTTCTTTATCACATAGAAATGTAGGCTCAATGAAAGACACAGCAAATAAAATTCTCATTTCCATCCCAGGGGGTTGGAATGGGGATCTGGGGTTGGCAAAAGGACAAGCTGAGGTTTGTAGCATTCTGTGTGAATCTCTCCTTCAAGTTATGAGTTGTCAATAAAAGCTCTTGATAAGAAGCACGGATGGCCCAGATTTGACTGCTGTGTAGATCTGAGTGTTCCAAAACATGGAGGGATATTGTGAAGTAAATGGAAAGGAAAAGCTGTGATTTCATGAGCACTGACCACCAGAGTACCACCAACTCTCCTCTCTTCTCTGCCCATCAGGGCCCTCTGTATCCACCCACTGAATAAGAGTACAACCTGAAAGTATTATCTATTTGGGAGTGAGCACATACCCAGAGATGCTAAAGGGTTACTACTGACTCTGCACTCAGGAATCGCTCGTCAGGCTCAGGAGACTATTGGGATATAGGAGGAATCTAATGTGGATTGTTGCATGTAAGACAACCACATCTTCCCACTGTACTATCACTCCTGTCCATCAAGTTTGTGTTTCTTTAGTTAACTGAAAAATTCACAGTGTGTGGCCCTGTGATCTCTCTGCCAAGGTTTCCTTTTATTATTCTAATCAGCTCTCATTCGCTGCTGTGTCACTGGGAAAATTCAAGTCGAATTGAACTTGTGAATGAACCACCCATTTCAAATCTGCAGCTTATTCTTCTATTTTTGCTGTTTTAATTTGTTTGTGTAAGAGGGAAAGGGTGATGGAGAGAGAGGAAGAGAGACAGAAACAGAGACAGAGAGTGGAGAGATGAAGACAGAGAGTCTAACTTCAACCAAATAGCCTGTTCATGTCTCTCTGCCACCCTCCCCACATCACCCTTTCCCCAATGTACCAGGAGCCACAGTTTGTCCCATAAGTGGGTATTTGCACAGGTGGAAAGTCCGAGGAGTGCTGAAATGCACTGCCAGCATCTACTTCGCTCATTTTCACCCTCCTTCCTTGCTGCCTGCATCTCAAAAGAGTACTGGGGACATTTGTGGATCTGTTATCTCTATGACATCACCCACAGCAGCACTGGCAAGTGTCTAGCTCCATTGCTTTCCATGGTCAAAGAAGCATTGCTCTGAAAAGAGATCCACCAGTACCCTGACTCTGCCACTGAGAACACTGACCCCAGCTGGCAGGTTTGCTACTCCACTGGACCAGGCATTAGAGAAAAGACTCCACCACTTCATATGTCACAGGCTGGCTTATGAAGTCATAGAGGTTGCTTGAGTGACTCTGCACTGATTGGAAGGTTGGTGCCCATCTGCGGGACTAGGTATGGCCTACAGAAGCTGAGTTGGTAAAGAAAAGTTCATCAAGCCTGGAATCAAATTCTAACTCCTGGGCTGCAAAGGTCAGAAAATTAAGGACGACTGAGCATAAGAGACCTGTAAATGTGTGTGTGTGTGTGTGTGTGTGTGTGTGTGTGTGTGTGTGTGTGTGTGTGTGTGTGTGTGTGGTGTAGGGGTGAGGGGCAGGGGCATTCAGAGGAAGCTTTAAGATCCACATGGTCTGAGACTTCTGGATTTTCCTATCCTAGAACTTGGTTCTATACTGGTCTCTGGTACATTACTGCCTGTGCAGTCAGGCTTAGGTTATGGTGTGTGTGTCTATGTTTATAAATGGTTTTGCATGTATCTGGATGTTGACATGTATAATATGCATATGTGATTATGTATGTGTATGCATATGCATGTTTATGTATAAGAGAGATAGTAATGGAGAGAGCAGCAGGATATACATTTATATACCCTACAGAAAAGAAGAAGACAAATCTCATTCTGGGCAGCTTTCTTTCCTGTCACATTGGCTCACTGAATCAAACCAGAGCAAATTCTCATAGGATCAGCATGTACTCAGATCCACTGGCTGCAGCCCAGGCCCTCGGGTTTCTCAGAGCAACATCCTCAACATACCCGTATTTCTGTGCATTTATTTGCCTTTCACATCGCCATCATGAGGTCACTGTCATTAACACATAGGGTTTCCCAAAGATGATGTGCCTCCAAAACAAAATGATAATAATATATTTTACTATAATTGCATGAAAATTAGTATTTTTTGAAGTGAAAATTATTTTTATTGAATCACTGCATTACACAGGCATGCAGTTATTCATGTTTGCATTTCAGATATACAATATTCCACTCTCCCCAAATGTTAAAGGACTCCACGAGGCAAGATAGGCTGGCCAATGCTTTTCTATATCAGATTTGGAAGGAGAGGACGGTATATGCGAGGCTTCAAGGGAGTTAATTTTACAGCAGTTGTGTTGAGAACTTGTGTGGGGTAGATCACACAACTGCACATGTGGGGAAGCAGGGTCACCCGGCCCAGACCTGCAAAACCTCATAGGAGCACAAATGACTACAAAGTGCTAGATCCAGGCACTGTTCTTGTCCACTTTGCTGGATTTAAAATTATTTGGGGGCTTTAGGGTCACTCCCTATGGTGCTCAAGTAGCTATTCCTTAGCTCTGTACTCAGAAATCCCCCCTAGCAAAGGGGGCTCATATATGGTATATCAAACCCTTAATCCTACCCTTTCTCCTTGGCCCGTATCTGAGCTATACTGTCCATTCCATGTGCATCTCCACAGTGTTTTCTGAATGGAAGATACAGGTGAGAGTGAACAGGAAATCCTGGTGTTTCTTACTGAAATCATTCCTGAGATCCTCTTCCCTCCTGCAGGGTAGTTTATGACTCTTCCAGTGCAGTACTTCACTTCCTGGATAAGTGTCCTGTTGATGACCAGAAAAACTGACTCATCGGGCATAAATCAAGATGGCGCTACCACCATCCTTCCTTCTCTCCCTGTTGTTTCCTCACATGGAAGTTTAAAGTATTTGTGTGCAAGTTGGGATTCCCAGGGCTAGACGAGTTGTACAGATGGATTTCTCTGAAGTTTGTGTACTATGCGCCTAGTCTTTTCACACAGAGAATCCACCATGGCATTTCTTCTCCCTGAAAAACTAGCACCAGGGATTAGGCCTGGGGCTGGTTGTCCCACTGGACCCGAGCTTGTGAGTGATGCTTTTACAAGTTGTATTGCTTCACTGACTTTCAAAACAGGGATGTCAAGGATGCCTCATTTCCACATTCCTGCCAACACAGGCTACTTCTGCTCTTTTTGATATGTAGCAATCTCTGTGGTGTGAGATTGTTGTTTGGATTTGCATTTCCCTAATGATAAGTGATGCAGAGCATTTTTCCATAGATTTATTAACCGCATATATGCATGTACATATATATGCTTTGAAGAAGCTTCTGTTCATCTCTTCTCCCATTTTTCTCTCACTGTTCTTTTCTGGTAGCATTGTAAAAGTACTTTTTTGGGGGAGATGGCAGAAAAATGTTCTGACCAATGACTTTCAGGTGTCCATCTGCCATATTTTGCAGTAACATACTTCCTGTTTGTTGCATGATTATTTTTTCCTACTTCCTCGACAAATTGTTCGCTTTATTTTACAGTCCCTTTATTAGATGTGAACATGCATAAGTATATCACATATTTTATACATACAGATATACACGAATTCATACAAGTTGTGAAAACATTAGAGCATAAACACGAGATCATCTGGGATCAAATCTAGGCATTGACACCTATAAGTCATCCCTAGCCTCCTCCTCCTTTTTTCTTTGCTCATCTTTTTTCTTCTTCCTTCTCTTTCTCCTCCTCCTCTTCTTTCTCTTTTTCTCTTCTTCCTCCTCCTCTTCTTCCTCTTCTTCTCCCTCCTCCTTCATTTTCTCTTTTGGTTTTTGGACCAAACCTGGCAGTGCTCAGGAGTTACTCCTGGCTATCTGCTCAGAAATAGCTCCTGGCCGGCACAGGGGACCATATGGGATGCCGGGATTTGAACCAACCACCTTTGGTCCTGGATCGGCTGCTTGCAAAGCGAATGCCGCTGTGCTATCTCTCTGGCCCCTCCTCCTCCATTTTCTTCTTACTATTCTTCCCCTTTTTCTTCTTACTCTTCCCCTTCTTCCTCTTCTTCTTCCGCCTCTTCTCACTCTTCCTCCAACTCTTCTTATTATTCTCTTCCTGGATCTCTGGGATTCCAGTAACTTATTCCTCTTCTTTTTATTCTTATTCTTTCTCTTCTTCATCTTCTTCTTCTTCTACTTCTTCTGCTTCTTTTTCTTCACCATCTTCTTCCTCCTCTTCTTTTTCTTCTTCCTCTTCTTCCTATTTTCTTTCTTCCTCTTCTTCCCCTTCTTATTATTCTTCCTCTTTTTCCTTCCTCTTCATCTTCTCACTCTTCCTCCAACTCCTCATTATTATTCTCTTCCTGGGTCTCTGAGTCTTCAATGATTCTTACGTTGTTTCTATTGAGTTTATTAAAGACTTCTATTTTCATTTGTTCACATTCTTTGAGTAGCTTATCCATTGTCTGCTCATTTGCTTTAAGGTCCTTTTCCAATCTCTCCTGCTGTGTGGAGTTGTTCTGCAACTCAATTCTGGCTCACTGACCCCATCCTCAGCTGCTGTTACTCTGTTGGAGAGGCTTTCCATTGAGGTTTTCTTTTTTTTTGTTTTTTTTTTTGGGGGGGGGGTCACACCCGGCAGTGCTCAGGGGTTACTCCTGGCTCCATGCTCAGAAATTGCTCCTGGCAGGCACGGGGGACCATATGGGGCACCGGGATTCGAACCGATGACCTTTTGCATGAAAGGCAAATGCCTTACCTCCATGCTATCTCCCGGGCCCCTCCATTGAGGTTTTCAATTCATCTACCAAGTTTTTCAAACCTGTTATTTCAGTATCAAGTTTTCTGATTTCTATATTCATATCATCTTGATTCTTATTGTTTTCCATTCAGTCTATGCTTTCTTTGATCTTCATGAACATCCTCCATATTTCTTCTTTAAACACCTTATCTGAGAGGATACCTAGCTGGTTGGTACTTTTTGGATCATCAGAGCTGCCATCTTCATTCTCTTTACATGATGTTGTCCTACATCATTTTCTCATTGCCATGCTTTTAGTGTGGTTTTTCCTATGTGCTGTGGTGGGGTTCATGGATTATAAAAGGTGCGTGGTTGCAGAGCGTTCCTCTGGCTCCCCCTATATTGGGTGGGGACAGCTTACCGGTTTTGAGCACTAAAGAGATTATGTTGTCTGGTGTCTTCTTGGCTGCCTCACACAGAAAAGCAGACAGGGAGCAAGGCAACAGTCCTTTATAATATCTCTCTTGGGCCCAATCACACATGCAGGAATCAGTATCCACCTTTATTGGGTGGAGACAGCCTACAGGGTTTGGGCCCTGAAGAGATTATGTTGGCTGGTGGTCTTGTTGACTGCCTCATAAAGAAAAGTAGGCAGGGAACAAGGCAGCAGTACTTTCATACAAATTCTTTATCTATCTTTGAAATTAAGTTATAAGAGTTGTACAAATATTCTCTTCTCATCTGTGCAGTGATATTTCATTCTAGTCATTGTTACTTCTAAGGCAATTTGAGGACAATTTAATGCAATCTTATTTGTTTATCTTTTCCTCAAACATTGTTGGTGGCAATGTTGACTGGTTTAACTCTTTTGGAAAACAGTATGAGGTCTTCTCAAAAAACTTAGAATTGAGCTTCTGTATGATACATCAATTCCACTTCTGGCCATCTACTCCAAAATGTTATTCAGAAAAGACATTTGTCCTCATATACTTTATTGTAGCACTTATTCAGCAATAAACAAAACATGAAAACAGAAACCCAATAATAGATAAGTGGTTAAAGAAACTGTTGCATGTATTTATATATATTAAATATTATATTCATATCCCACCATGTATATATGTTATATATAGCACACATTTGTATAATTTATATGTATATAATATATTTTATATTCATGGTAGAATACTACATGGCCCTACAAAAAGATACAATCATACAATGTGAATGAAACTGGAAGCTATCATGCTGAGTGATGTCAGTCAGAAGAGTTACAGGCAAAGAAGATCTCTTCTCTATAAAGAGGCATAGAAAGGAGATAACAAAAAGCCAAAAGCCACAGAATTTAAGGACTGGACCACAGAATTAACTTGGTTTCTAATTAAAGAACTGATCTGAGGATGGCAAAGTCATGCAGATAGAGGGGTAGAAGAGGATTTGGAGTTGGAGCATTGTATACATGAAGACCTACCATTAGCAGTATTGTATACCACAGGAACTAAAATAAAATTATATAAATAGATAAATAGGTAACTTGTTATATTGGAAAAAAGAGACATCAGATTTCAAAATTTTGGATTTTCTATAAATCTCTGAAGAATATTCTATCCTGAAAGAAATTCTGTTTTTACTAAACTTACTATCGAGCTCATACCACACCTGTTGAGCAGACATGCCCATATTCAATAGATACAGTAAAAGATTTGTGTCTTTGGCTAGAGCCAAGCACATGGTTCAGTGTTCCCTTTTGCTTATGAGATTAAGACTTTTTACCTGCACTCAACCCCATGCCCAAGGTTGTCTTCTGTCACTTGGATCCAACCTTCCTAGATTGCAGATTACAAAACTGGATGTGGCAGTTACAAAGAGTGTTTAGATATTGTTTCAAATAAATTTATTTGTGATGTGTTGTTAGGTGTTGAGTTTTCACCCTTGTTTATTTTAGTAATTAATCTATTTTAACTGAATCATTATGAGATGCACAATTACAAAAGCTGTTCATGATTTTCATTTATAAAATGTTCCAACACTCATCCCTTCACCAGTGCACTTTACCCACCATCAATGTCCCAGTTTTCTCTTCTTCCCTCCCTTTCATGCTGCTTTGGAAAAAATTTTTCTTCTCCTCTCTCTTGTCCTTTTAATCACTGTGGTCTAAAAGCTTACTGATATCTATTTTAATAAATCTATAAAACCAGGTGTATGGAAAACACAAATCAAGGGAGAAAGGGTTGCACTGAAGGAGAAGTGCTCTCAGGTTGACATTGTTCCATTTTTTTTATTATCAGTGATTTCCTCTCTTAAGTAGCCCCAGTTACTTTTATGAAGTAAAAATAGTTTAAATTTTACCAGTTTACATTTTACATTTTACATTTATGGTTTACGTTTTACCAATTACCATTTTATGAAACGTGTGGTTAGTGACCTAAGCCGACAGAAGTGCTCAGGAGTTCCAGGAAATTCCCTAATAATCTGTGCCCCCACAGAGTATAACTAAAATTTTGGCTCTTTAGATCTTCTCATAGTCCCTTCCAATGTCTAGCATGATTGTGCACTTCCTTTAATCATTGTATCCTCCCTCCTTTGGAGTTTAAAGACAAAGAAGGTATTTTTGCCTGTTATTCTCCCTCTTTGTCACTGGGGCAGCTGAGGTGGAGGGCGTATGCTGGTTGTTCATTTGATATGTTTTTGAGAAAAAGTATTTGTCTCTGCAGGTAACTTTATTATGTATTTATTTCAGCATTTGTTTGTTTATTTTGGTTTGGAGCTACCCCTGACAGTACTCAGAATTTACTCTGATATGTTCAGGGATCATTCTGGCAGGACTCAAGTCACTGAGATAGGCCATGTACCAGTTGTGTGAACTTAACATCTGTATACTATCTCTCCCATCCTCAACAAATAACTTAAAAAAATGAGAGTACATATATGGTTTTCAGGTGTTACTATATTACTTAGAACATGGTTCATGCAGGCCCTGGGCAGATGTTGCAAACAGGCTTGTTTATCGCTTTCTTTTTTTCTTTTGTTTTTTTTTTTGTTTGTATTAATGTTTGGGAAACATCTTAGCTGTACTCTTCAGGGCTTATTTCTAACTCTGTATTCAAGAATCATTGCTTATGGTGCTTGGGATCACATGGGGTGCCAGAGATTGCATCTGGGTCAACTGAAACACCCTACTTACTGTATTGTCTCCTGGCCACTATTTCAGAACAGGACTTGGCCATTGTGAATAATCTCCACCAAAAAACAAATCAAACTCTTCTTTATGCATCCTATGCTACTTCATTGAGTCTTATTTCCTTTGGACTTTGAGAAAACAGTAAGCATTTTTATTTAAATACATTCTGGAAACTGGTATGGTTTGAAAGCATGATGCAGCCATAGCAAATCCAGTGCTTTCCTAAAACTCTGAAAGTTTTGACTGACTGCAGAAATTTAAAGCAATCAGGAACTGTGCAAGACAGAATGTCTAAGGGTTCCAGTGTTGTTTGTGACTATCCATTTTGAAAAGCAGATGGTCTAATGAGATGTCAGAGAAAGATATAACTAAGGATATTAGCTTGTTTGTGCAACCTGGAAAAAAAGAGAAGAGGCCAGTCCTCCAAATCATTTAGTCTACATATTCCTCAGAATAATACCAAAAGAGATATCAAAAGAAGGGGATGCTGCATATTAGTTACAAAGGTGAATGCTATTTATTTATAAAGATACACATAATGCTCAGAGAAAACTCTATAATAATCTTATAATCTAACATTTCTTACCATAGCAAAAAAAGGGACAAAAATGTCATGGGAAGATGCCTGGGGAAGATGTAAGATATTTGCCTTTTTGTGCAATTCTAAAGGTAAGACTGATGCACTAATTTTACAGAAATCTATTGTCTTAGAAAAGACTGGCTTTAAATAGAAGTGGTGATCAGGCCAAGTGGGCATTTTAACAATTAAAATTAATTAAAATTATGGATTAAAATAGTCTCTATTTTTTCTTTTTGCATATTTTTAACTTTTTGCAGAAAAGTAAACTTCTGGGGCTGGAGAGAAAGCACAGCAGTAGGGCCTTTCCCTTGCATGCAGTTGATCCAGGATGGATGGCGGTTCAAATCCAAGCATCGCATATGGTCCCCCATGCCTGTCAGGAGTGATTTCTGTGCACAGAGCCAGGAGTAACTCCTGAGTGCTGCCGGGTGTGACTCAAAAACCAAAAAATAAAATAACGTAAACTTCTGCAAAAAGGACAGCATGTTAATATTTTGGTTCATCAAGTATAAAGTTTCTATCAAAGCTGCTCATCTCTGCTTTTGTGAAGCAAAAACCAGATATATGAATGCAATGTATTTATGTGTGCCAATGAAATTTTATTTACAGAAAAAAATAGTGAAAATGAGACCAGTGACTGTTGTTGGAATGTGTAGGGATCAGTAGCATCTGCACTGCTGTGTTGTTGCCTGCGGTTGCCATCGAGAATCTCAGAGACAGAGTGAGCAAACAACAGGTTCAAGAACCTTCCATAAAGCATGTAATTTCCCGAGATTTATATTAATAACATTTGTCCTATATAAATGTGATTAGGGAAGGCTCAGCAACTCTCCTAATTAGACTTTTCCCTTGCAACCCATAAATGGTGGCATAGGAAATGGATCTAATTACTTGTAGTCCCTCTCTGTTTATGAGGTGACAGAACAAATTTGTGTGATTCCAGGTGCTCACTGTGAAATCTCAGAGAGTATTGGGGGATTTTATGCTTTCCTATAACAAGATTAATCACATTCAGGAAAGGTAAGTTTAAGGGAAAAAATCAGGGCCAGAGAGATAGTACAGTGAGCAGACTACTTCTCTTGCTTATAACTTACCTGGGTTTTATTCCCAAAATTCCTTTATGGTTCCCGAAGCCTGTGAGAAATGACCTGAGTGTAGAGCCAGAAGTAACTCTTGAGTAATTTCAGGTGTGATTTAAAAATAAAAAGCCAAAAGTTTCATGGAGGGAGGGAGCATAGGGATAGAAAATATGTTTTAAGTATGTGAGGCCCAGGGTTAATCCCCTCTATATTTTCTTCCCCTCAAATTTTAGAAGTTATTTGGACTCTAGAACCATATGTGACAGAAAATGCAGGAACCACAGCATTTTCACTGCTGAAGAAATGCTGATTTAAAAAATTTTTTTAATATATATATATTTTATTTATATATATACATATACATATATATATGTATTGGTTTTTGTGTCTCACCGAGCAATGCTCAGGGGTTACTCCTGGCTCTATGCTCAGAAATCACTCCTGGCAGGTTTGGGGGGACCATATGGGATGCCGGGATTCGAACCACCTAATCAAAAGTCTTACCGCCATCCTATCTCTCTGGCCCCAAAATGTTGATTTTTAAATAATCAACGATATAATAATCTAGGATGCGACAAATATCTGGAATAAAATAAAATCTAGAACTCTAGAAAAGAAGAGACATCCAAAAGGAATTTCTTCCTATTAAAACTGAAAAAGCAACTGGAGAAATAAGAAAAAATCGAAATTGAAGAAGCCTTCCTAAAATTTTAACACATCCCATTGCTTTTCATATTAGGTTTTCTAAACTAAGGTACATGGAATCTATCAGGCTGAGTGAAATAAGTCAGAAGGAGAGAGAGAGAGAGAGAGAGAGAGAGAGAGAGAGAGAGAGAGAGAGAGAGAGACGCAGAATAGTCACTATGGGTTTTAAGAAAAATAAAAGTCATTTTTGCAACAATCCTCAGAGACAATGAGAGGAGGGCTGGAACTTCCAGCTCACTTCATGAAGCTCACCACAAAGAGTGATGAGTGCAGTTATAGAAATAACTACAGAGAGAACTACCATAATCATGTGAATGAATGAGGGAACTGGAAAGGCTGTCTGGAGTACAGGTGGGGGTGGGGTGAGATGGGGGAGATTTGAGACATTGGTGGTGGGAATGTTGCACTGGTGAAGGGGATGTTCTTTACATGACCGAAATCTAATCACAATCATATATGTAATCAAGATGTTTAAATAAAGAATAAAAAGAAATCTAAAAAAATGCCAGTCTCTAAATTCCATATTACAATGCACTCCTTTGTAATCTGGAACACACTGACACTTGGTTCTAAGATCTATCTTAGATTTATGAGGTCAGAATGAAGCTTCCTATATGACTAAGATACTAAATATCTACTTCCTCTTCCTGTTTTCTGTGATCCTCTGGCTGTAAAATCATAATTCTTTCCCTGTTCCTTTGTAAGCAGACACTAGTGTGGTTAGACAGAAGGCTTTGTGTGTCCAACCCATGTTCAATCCCTGTAATCTCATATAACGTGAGAATTGCTAAGTATAGCCCAGAGTACCCTGAGCACTAAAGAGGTAGCTTCACGGACTGGTAGCAAGTGAAAGGGCGTTTGCCTTGCACATGGCTGATCCAGGACCTGGGTTTGATCCCCAGCATCCCATAAGATCCCCCAAGCCAGGAGTGTGTGGCCAAAAAATAACAAAACAATGGAAAAGTAGCTTTGAGATCCCCAGGACCCACATAGCTGCAGATCCAAGCACTAAAGTTTTGAGAACTAGGTCCATGTGTCATTACTAATGGACGTCTTGTTTACTAAAGACCATTTAAGACCACCACCCTCCATTAAAGAAATTTCCAGCATGGTGTTGCAAGTCAAAATCTATCAATACCTCCCATTGCTGGAGTTCTTGATGCATTCTAGAAGATAATCTTATGCAAAGGCGAAATAAGACAGCTATAACCTGACTGCATACTGCTTCTGATACCACCATTGTTCCCCTGGGAAGAACAGACAGCTCTGCTCAATTTGTTTTCTGGCACAATGGAACCTCACTGATGCCAGGTGCTACCATGACTCAGAGTTTAGCCAAAAGAATCAGTCACTGTTTCAGAAGGGAAGCCTGGCAGGAGTCATTTATAGGCTCCAGGACAGACAACATCATTTCAACATAACTTCAGAACTCCTCAGCTCACATGTTCAGGAGCATCTGAACAAGTGATAGATATGGGCACCATTATCCCATGGTACAATCATGGGGCCTCTGAGAAATCAAAGAACATCAACTAGAGTTCATGCCTCGAGTTCAATGAAAGAGGGAAAAGAGCAGCATTTTTCAGCCAGGCCACCACCAGGATGTTCTAGGAAAACCATGACATGTGACTAGGAGGCCAACCAATAAGACATAGAGGCTTAGGGAGGAAATAAGGTCGTTAGGGTGAAGGGTCTGAGCAAAGGTGAGAACTACTTAGATAGGAGCTTCATGTGCAGGGAATGGGGGCATGATGGGGCAGCTGGAAGGAAGAGTGATGAGGAGGGGAGATATACTCCAGTGCCCTCATATAGAAGGTGGAGGATACAGGAGGAAAGGTGCACTTTGCTGGACCTTGGATTTGGGATATCAGGCATATTTATAAATAGAGGGGTCCCCAAGAGAGAAGTGGGTCCAGATAAACCTGATTACATGGCATTGACATCTGTCTTGGCAAAGCAAGGTGTGTATAAATGAAAGATTTTCAGCAGAAGACACTGGATCATGTTGGTCAAACTCACTATGAAACAATCATCAGCAAAAAAGATATTGAATGCATGGTCATTGATATTTTTTCTTAAACATTGCTGAGCTGATGAGAAATTAGCTACTTTGTATGAGGCTAAAAAGCAGGTACTGTGGTTGTGGGGAGATGGGAATAAGATTAAGGATATGACTGAATAGGGAACATCCAGAAGCCCGTGTGGTTAGTTTTCAGAGTGCTCTGAAGTCAGCCACAAGGTGCCACCTCCACAAACCTGAAAATCATAAGTAACCACTACCATGAAGCAACTAAATTCTAGGGAAAAAAATAAGTATTCCTGGATGTTTAAACAAAACAGGTATACTTTGTTTTATCCAAATAAAACTGACCCAGCAGAGCAGTGGTTATGGCACAGACCCAGTAGGCACACAATTCAGATTCCTTTCCCAGCACCACAAGGTTCTCCTCACACCAATAAGTGTGATCTTGCAGGCATTTGGGGCATTCTTGTGGTATTCCCATCACCATAAACCCCAAGCAACTTTGCATCCTTAGACCCCTGACTTTAGTCACTGGGCATCTTAGCCATCCCACATTCACACATAAAAATTGCTTGTACTTAATATTTATGCTTCATGTATGGGAAGGGAGCTGGTCCTTCAGCAAGTTCAACCCTATGAACAGATGAACAGAAAAATTGATCATCCTTTATAGTTTAACAGTGCTGGAATGGAAGTCTAAAGTGGGGAAGCAAGTTGAACCCTCCACATGGCAACTATTTCCAAGGAACTTTTCGTCTAAAATGAGAGAGCCCCTCCAGAACTGTCTACTGAACACAGAATTAGTATGTATATATGTATATATATATATATATACTATATATATTACCACAATATAAATATATGTGTGTGTGCTTCAGAGTAATTGAAAATCCCAACACCTCTCCTTTAATAGGAATTTCCATCATCTCTACTGATTTGGACTGTGATGGAGTCAACTAAAGACATATCCTTACAGAGGAGACAAAGAAATGGCTTGTAAAAGAAATTGGTCTCTCCAATATTTATTTTTCTCTCTATTTAAATATATGAGTCTGATAGGACAGCTATTGCTTCTTGATAGGTTGAGTTCATCCACAAGAAGCATCTTGGGATGTTGTTTGTGTTTTCATGTGTCTTTGTAAAAATCTGAGTTTGCATCTTCCACTATCTCCAGTTAATCCTCAAGGCCATGGGGGCCGGGCAGTGGTGCTGGAAGTAAGGTGCCTGCCTTGCCTGTGCTAACCTAGGACGGACCACGGTTCAATTCCCCTGTTCCCCATATGGTCCCCCTCACCTGCCAGGAGCGACTTCTGAGTGAATAGCCAGGAGTAACCCCTGAGCGTCACCGAGTGTGGCCCCCCCCAAAAAAACAAACAAACAAAAATCCTCAAGGCCATATGTTCTTATAGGGAAAGGATTGTTGCTTTGTTTTTCTTGTCACCGTCATGTTATGCATTGATACTGAAGATTTTCACCAGAAGACTCTGGATCATGTTGGTTAGACCAAACATGAAACAAGTATTAGCAAAAATGATATTGAATGCATGATCTTTGGTTTTGTTTCTTAAACATTTGCTGAGTTGATGGAAAATTGACAAGCCTTGAATATGCAGATAATATGTATGTATGTATGTATATATATATATATATATGAAATACAGTCTAGGGAGTTTGTGAGAGTCACATGTAGTGAACTCATGAAACATGTGCATGAAATCTCCAAAGCTGTGTGTAAGTCTCTTAGATTTCCTGAGCTCCCATTCCTCATATATCATGTTTATAGTAATGATCAGTCATGGGCATTTGATGAATCAATACACAGAAATGCCTGACCAACGGTGAGTTGATAAAGGTGAATCTAGAAAGATTGCTTCTTGATATATGTGGTAGAAAAGGGTGAAAGAAAGATTGTAAAGAAGGTCTGTAGGCCATGTCATGAGCAAAATTGCACAGAAATCTATTCTAATAAGGAGGTAAGCTCCTATTGTGGTAGAAATTCTCCCAACCCAAAAGCTAGTGAATAACCAAGCAACATGCCCTGAGAAATGATAAGTCAATGTTTTCTTTCGCTAGTGGACGCAAATGAGCTCATGATTCAAAACTGAGCTCAGAACTAAATCCAGAGCTTTATTTTATAGAAGACCTAAGACATATTCATGCAACTTTCAGGAGAATGCTGAAGCAGAAACTAAAAGGCCCATTAATTTGCAAAGCAGGTCTCTACTACCTAAAGGATATGACCATATGTGGCATGTACTCCCAGATTACCAAGGTTACTGAGTGGCACTAGGACCATCTCAGGGACATCCCTCCCTGGTTATGTCATGTTGCCTACACACAGACCTTCTTTGGTAGCTCCTGCTCTCTGGTGTTAATTTGCTTTAAATTGGCCTGTTTGTAACATGGGCATCGGTCTATTTTCCTCATGATTACAAGTTTAAGTTCCTGGGAACTGCTAGAATTATGGAATGTCTAAATGTAGAGTAAAAGGTCAAGTTCAAGAGGATAATGAAAATAATCTCCAATTGAGGAGAGTGGGGTGTGTTTTACTTGGAGAAAATGAGATAGTGTGAAAGATATAATTGTTGTCTTCAAATGAACTGTGAGCTAGCTCTACTGTCCCTGTTGCAATAAGGTAAAGTGTCAGGAAAGGGTTTTTGAGATCAAAGACTAATAAGAATTTGGAGAAAATCCGTTACACTTTGTTTAGTATTTGGGAAAACACATATTTAGAGGAGAAAAGTCATTTATTTGAGCAGTAAGGAAGAACGCTTAAGGACAACTTTAGTAAAATGGCATGAATTTGAATTAGGTTGTGTAGAGGACCAATTAGATCCTGTGAAAGATCCTTCGCTTATCTATAAGAAGCAGAAATTTATGTCTTTCAAAAATGCACAGTAACTTGAACCAATTACTCTTTCAGAGTAAATTAATGAGCTGCTTTAATGAACAGATAATACGAACATATAATTATCAGCAACATGAATATATAATTAGTGTCTCTAAGTCTTTTTAAATACATTTATGAGATGTAAAGACCTTACAAATAACTGCTCAATGTATTTACCCTTCAGTTTGCCTAGGAAACACTTTTCCTGTGCCAAGTTCAACTCTGCCTGCGTCTACGGGCAGATTGAATGTGGATTTGGCAGCAGTGACTACCGGATTAATGAGGTTTTGCTGAGACAATAAAGGTGTAAATGGTAGAAGTGTTGAGTTCATTTTATTGGTGAAAGATTGGTCTGCACAATGGTTTTAGAACTGCTAGATGTGCCCCACGCTCCAACCATAACCTGCATATGCTGCACATATATCAACAAGGTCCAATTATAGTTGACAAAACATTTGTCAAGGCAACGAGTCTGGAGCCCAGATGGCGACTGGGCATTTGATGAACACTCTGAATATGTGACATTATTCATCCCTGACACTTTAAAATTAAACAGAAGGCAGCCTCTTTTTCCTAGGACAAGAGTAGAAAATACCCACATTGTTTCAAGGTTTTAGCCAAGTTGTCATTTTCTAGTAGAAGTTGCATTGTATATTATTTGCTTGATTTTTTTTTGTGGGCTACACACTACAATCCTTATAGGCACACTCCAGGCTCTATGCTTAAGACTGGAAGGACTTGAACTACCATATGTAGTACCAAAAATTGAACAGGGTTGGTAATATGTTAGGGTACCAAGTGCCTCCTTTATGATCTCTCCGTCCTTGCAGTATTGTATTTTAACATGACTGATTCTTCTGTGCTTCTCCAAAATACATATGTCTGTGACTGGGAAACTCTTATAGTTCTGAGTTTTGGTATTTCCTCTGTAACTCCCTCCCTGGGCATGATATGAGTCCATGCTTACACAAGTTAAGGAGAGGGTGCCTAGAGTCCAGATTCTGAACTCCAGGCTTCATGCTTTGCTCATATGTACCCAGATCTAATGGAGTTCTGGTCTGAGAATGATAAAGGATAACTCATTTTTTCTATCAGAGCCCCTAATAATACTATTGTTATGTTTATGAAGTCTGTAATTAAAAATCAGCAGTTGGACCCAGAGACATAAGATAAAGTTTAAGAGGCTTTCCTTACATTTCTGTCAACCTCAAGTGATCTCCAACAACTATTATGGTCCCCCAAGTATGATCAGTGATTACTTCGGATACAGAGCCTAACACCATGGCTCCACACTCTCAAGCCCAAAATGAGCTACTTGATTAATTCAATTACCTAAATCCTAAGAGGAGATCTCAATAAATTAACAACTTGTCTCAAACCTTGAAACAATTCTTGTCCATAATGAGCCTATCCAGGTAAGTGGTACTAGTCCATACCATCTCTATGGTAGCAAAGGCAATGATTGCTGTGCTGAGTAGGGTAGGATAATGAAGAGGCAGATTCCACAGGCTCTGTTTATGACTCATCAGAGGTTACATATTAAAATAAAATAAATAAAATAAAATAAATGTCTGTGTCCTCTCATTTAAAGAATATCCAGGAGTTTTGTTTTGCAATCTCATCTGGGAGATTTCATCTGCTCTGAATTCACATTTGCTGTCTTTTTGTATGAATCCAAAGGAACTCAAGAAAGGAACATGATTATTATTATTTCTCATCCTGTCTTCTGTATTAATCTAATAGTTCCTTTTAGTTCTCCTCCAAATTACAGTAGCCATTCTTTAAACCTACTCTATTAGTATTTTGACACTTTGTTAATGCTTATATCTGAGGACAATATTTTCATTCGACCCCTGCTTTATTTCATCTCACTATGGGGAAGCATTTCTACCTATCCTGACCATCTGTCGAGGCAATGATAGACTCAAACTTCTCTGGAACCTATTCTTGCTTGTTATTTATATCATTTCTCCTTGAATTCATAACCAATTTTTGTCCCTCTTTGGTCATACCAAAGTGTAAATTCATTTCAGTGTTACTGGAAAATGCATTTCCATATAAAAAGTGGCACATTCTGAGAACTGTATGATGGGAAGGTTTACGTTCCAAAATGGTCTACCCATATTCAACAACCGATATCTCATATTATCCCCAGGTACTTCCAGGAGGGAATCCTGAGTGCAGAGCCAGGAGAAATCCCTGAGCATTTCTGGGTATAACCCCCAATTAGCATATTCTCGTCAAACTTATCACTTCCATTGAAAAGTCAACCATATTTTTTTCTTTGAAAGGAGTGTGATATTTTTCCTACGTTGCTATTTTAAGTATTTTATATTTTCATCAAGGATGTTGGTATATATAACTGTGAAAATGTGTGTTTCATCCTGCTGTGAGGTTATGACACCCTTTATTTTGGTATCAATGTCTTCTTTTATATATATCATCAATTTTGGAGAAGGTCAAGTATTATCTATAAATATCACACTTAGCAATTTTCACATTTAATTTATACTGAGAATTTTGATGTTAAATTATTTATATTATTGACACAACTCTTATTTTCCACAGTATTGTTTTGTTAGTTTTTTTTTCTCCTAATCTCATTGGCTTATTTTCTTTTGATCTCTGAACTCATCTTTCTTTAAACCTGTATGCTATGTGCTGGCGTTCTTGCCATTTGTTTAACTCTTATATTTGCATATTTACTAATCACTGATATCACATGTTGTGAAGAAACTGAAGAGATCACTTAAGACAGTGTCTGATAATCCTGCAGAAAGTTCTGTTGATTTTCTGCAGACAAGTATAATTTTGTTTTAAGGGATATGATCGAGATCATGCTCATCGGGATCTCACTAAAGGTTGAATGCATTTGAGAATCTCCAGAATAAACATAAAAGTTATGAAAGTAAAAGTTAAGTGAGAGATAAATTGTGTCCACAAAACACTGGGGTTAGCTTTTTGCTTATATTTTGGAATCGTCTCTTGTTTCTTCGCTTTTTGAACATGGTAGTGCTTTGAAGAAGACCAGATAGATGATAAAATATAGAATGGATGGATGGATGGATGGATGGATGAATGGATGGACGGATGGAGGAATAAGAATACCGCAGATAGAAACATATTTGTGATAGATGGTTAAATTTATATTTTTAATATTTATAGTGAAATATGTAAGCTATAAGTATTAATGTGAAAATAAGTATGGAAGCTCCACACACACTGGTACTAAGGGGTCCACATGGTGCCTAAACTGAACTTGGGACCTAACACATATAAGCTAGTTCAGCACATTGAGTTATCTTTCTATCCCTCAACTTAAGGCAAGGGTCCTCAAACTATTTAAACTGGAGGCAAATTCACTGTCCCTCAGATAAGAGAATTATGAACAAATTCCTATGCACACTGTACATATCTTATTTTGAAATAAAAATGGAACATACTTAAAATGAAAAGTAAAGTGAAATCAACAAACTTACCAGTATTTCTTTTTTTTTAATATTTTTTTTGGATTTTTGGGTCACACACAGCAGTACTCAGAGGTTATTCCTGGCTCTACGCTCAGAAATAATTCCTGGCAGGGATAGGGGATCATATGGGATGCCAGGATTCAAACCACTGTTCTTCTGCATTCAAGACAAACTCACTAATTGCATGCTATCTCTCTGGCCCCCAAACTTACCAGTATTTCAAGGAACTTTGGGCCTGATTTTGGCAGGCTATAGTTTGGGGACCCCTGCCGAAACTGAGAGGAGAAGTCAAGAGACAGAGAGAAGAAGAAGAGACAGAAAGTGCAGTTCACATCCCACACATGCAAACTGTGGCCCAGGATAAGTCGGTGGCTAAGTAGCACAGGTAGCATCGACAAAAACACCAAGCTGACCAGATGAATATCCTTGGCCTCCTGCATGTGGCCTGAGGGCTGTAGTTTGGAGAGCCTTCTCTCAAGGAGTAGGTAATATATAATAGAATGCCCATATTATTTTGATCAAAAATTACTGATACTTTACAAATACTAATAAATTTCAGGTCCCTGCCTTAGGCAAGTTCATCTCAGTTTTATTGCCATGATTAATGACTTCAGGAAGAATTTAAAGGACAACTTAATGAAATAAGAGAGACTTTGGAAGGCATGAAGCAAGTGAGTTTAAAATTAATATATGGAACAACTTGGTGATGGGAATTCCCCTGATTCAATGTTTATTTGTAAATGGAATATTACTGTGAATATCATGTAAACCACTATGATTAAAAAATAAAAAATAATTAAAAAAAATTAATATATGGTTTCAATGACATTATGATAAGAATTATAATGGACATAAATAAACCTGAGTGTAAAGGTAGTCTAAGAAAATGTTAATAATAAATATGAGTTTGGAAATTCAGTTTTTCTTAAAGTCTTAGCTTATGGCTTGGTGGAACATAAGTATCCAAGTCACATCTCTGACTCGCTCCATGGTCCTAGAGAGCATGAGTAGTCCAATGGAGTTCACGTAGGGTTACATGTATGCAAGGAACGTTGATGCATTATAAGTTTTCTTACTGATAAGATTCAGTGATGCAGATGGAATGCTGGCATTCTTAATAATTGTGATTAAAAATATGATCTCTTACATGCTTTGCAGTTTTCAGAAGCAAAGTAGAGAGAAGGCAGGAACATAGAGCACAATATTTTGGGCAGTAGAGTGAATAATTCTCAGAACTATGGAAGGTATACACAAGCTTGTAATACATGTGTCATTTCACAGAGAGCCATGTGTCAGAACACATTGGTATGAAAGAACCTGAAGGGGGCTAGGTAATTATGCTTCTTGACATCTAGCCCTTGAAACAAAAGCATTAGGTCAAAGAGATACGTGCAGACCCATATTTCAATATTGCATCATTTAGTACAGTGTCCTCAAACTACATCCCACGGGCCACATATTGTATTTGTTCCCATTTTGTTTCTTCACATCAAAATACGATGTATGCAGTGTGCATAGGAATTTGTTTGTAATTTTTGTTTTTACTATAGTCTGGCCCTCCAATGGTCTGAGGGACAATGAACTGGTCCCCTGTTTAAAAAGTTTGAGGACCCCTGATTTAGTACAATAGCTAGAATATGAAAACATCTTAAATACTCAATGGCAGATGAATGGATAAAGATAATATGAAATAAATACACAATGGAATACACTGCAGCTATAAAAAAAGTTTAAATTATGCAGCTCACCAAAATATGCATGGGGCTGGAATTCATGTTAAGCAAAATAAATTAGAAAGAGATATTTGAAGCTGGATGATCTTTCACTGTGGTATAGAGAGATATATAAATGAATTGTAAATATTGAATGTCAATAAGCTCTGAGATGTGGCCACAAATATGAGATTACTAAACAGTATGTGGGAAATTTTTAAGGAAAAGAAAATAAAGATTGAAGTAGGAAGCCTTTCTAGAATACAGATGGGAGTGAAGTGGGGAAGGGGGAGATTTGGGACATTGGTGATGGGATGTTGCACCATTGAAGGGGGGGTGTTCTTTTCATGACTGAAACCCACTACAATCATATTTATAATCAAGGTGTTTAAATAAAGATATTAAAAAGAAAAGATAAATAGAAACAATACAAGAATAGAGGGTCTGGACATTTTCGTGGTAGTGGAAGTATAGTAACTAGATACATCAAAACCTTAAGTATTAACACTATTGGAATCACCTTCCTAAATTGACATAAAATTAAAAATAAAAGAATAATATAATAAAGTAAAAACATTTAATTTATTTACATAGTAAGGTTGGCATAATCATGATATGGGTTCATATTTCAAGAGCATTTGGAACATTTTTCTCCATAAGAAATGCTACAAAAGTGGAAGGTACCAGGAGCAAACAGTCACATGAACATTGAGTGAAAATAAATAATGATCAGGTCTAAATACCAAACCCAAAGTCAATGACAACAAAATCAAGCTCTATAACAAGTTATATACAAAGGGGACCAGTTACATTAGCAGTCCAGGGGATAAAAAGGGGAAGTATGGAATGCGTGCTGGGAACAAGGCAAAGGGAGGTAATTGCCCTCATTCACTGTCACTATGTACCTTAAATAAAACTGTGAATGACTTGAAATTCACATGGATCTCAATAAAAATTATTTAAAAATAAGAGATTGCTAAAAGGAAAACAGTATGTCACATCAGTGGTGGTCCAGACTTTGCTTGCATATTGAAAGAACTCTTAGGACATGTGGTCACTCCTGGCTATGTGCTCAGAAGTCGCCCCTGGCCTGGGGGACCATATGGGGCACAGGGGATCGAACCGCGGTCCGTCCAAGGCTAGCGTGGTAAGGCAAGCACCTTACCTTCAGCGCCACCGCCCGGCCCATGTGGCCACTTTTTAAGTGAAGAGAGAGAATGAGAAAGAAAGAATCTGGTTTTTGTTTGTGTGTTTGGTTGGTTGGTTGGTTAGTTGGTTGGTTTGCTGAGGTTCAGATGGCTTAGTATCTGGTACTAGCCATAACTAAAGAATTGGAAACAACAGGGAACTAGGCAACTGGGAAATATAGAGGTTAAGGTTCATAACTTGCACATGGTTGACCTCAATTCAATCCCTGGAACCACAGAGTACCCTTGAGCACTGCCAGGAATGATATGTGAGAATAGAGCCAAGAGTAAGCAAGCACTGAACGCTGGTTTGGGAGGGAGGAAATGAGGGAGGGTGGAAGGGAGGGAGGGAAGGAAGGAAGGAAGAAGGAAGGGAGGGAGGAAAGAAAAGAAGGAAGAAAGGAAGGAAGAAAGGAAGGAGGGAAGAAAGGAAGAAAGGAAGGAAGGAAGGAAGGAAGGAGGGAAGGAAGGAAGAAAAGAAGGAAGGAGGGAAGGAAGGAAGGAGGGAAGGGAGGAAGGAGGTAAGGAAGGAAGGTGGGAGAGGAAGGAAAGGAAGGAAGGAGGGAAGGAAGGAAGGAAAGAAGGAAGGAAGGAAGGAGGGAAGGAAGGAGGGAAGGAAGGAAGGAAGGAGGGAAGGAAGGAAGGAAAGAAGGAAGGAAGGAAGGAGGTAAGGAAGGAGGTAAGGAAGGAAGGTGGGAGAGGAAGGGAAGGAAGGAAGGAGGGGAGGAAGGAAGGAAAGAAGGAAGGATAAAGCATGGAAGGAAGAAGGAAGAGAGAAATCAGATATTAGGAGTAAAGACATGCTATGCATTTTAGATTGAGTTAGGAAGATCTTTTTTAAGCAGTGCATGGCTGTCATCTAGAGCCAACCTCACGATTAACTGATACATGTTCCATCTCTGTCCCTAGAGGATCAAGGCTTTGTCCACATAGGAATGAATACCCTGAAAGGTGACACACCAGCAGGCTCAAAACAATAACAGCTACTTTCTACTAGGATTGCAGAAAAGTCACTTGGAGCTCCATGCTCTTAACCCTGGGCACATATCTAAAAGTAGAAATGACTGTTTTTGAGTCCTTTAGGAGAAAATTAATCTTCACGTTGCTTTCTAAATAACTTCTCATGAGAAATCTAGTGATCCAACACAAGATTTATTTTTAGAAACTCTTCTATTTTCAACAATTAAGAGTGTGGGCAGTTTTCCCTTTGACCATGATGCTGTAGCCGACAAGGACAGACCCAGATGGACCAAGGGGAGAGAGGGCAGACAGCAGAGGGTTCAGAGATGAGTTGTGTCGGGCTTATTTTAGTAGACCCACTTGGCATATCTATGTCACGGAATGCTGGCGTCCTTAATGAATGTAATTAAATGTAATTTAAAAACAAGTTTCTCCTCTCTGGTGGGGGCACAACTCCTGCTAACAATTTAGGTGATCAACATAATGTGAAGACTAAATTGGCCCTTAACAGAGGAAATGGAGGGATTGAGATATGACTCAAATGTCAGGTGTCAATAAAATGCTCTGAGTCAGTCTGAGGACTTTGTACCAGCAAGAGGTGTTCAGAATTTTGGACCTGAGTAGAGAATGACCATTGTCACAGGGGTTAAATGAAGACCTCATTCAAGAGCACAGGTGCCTATGTGATGAATGCTTTGGCTCAAGCCTAGTTAGTTCATTTGAGAGAAAAATGAAAGCTCGGGGGTGACCTCTAATGCTATTGTGAAGGGGATTTTTGTGCCAGAATCATTGTAGGACATGGTGAGGATTATACATCTCCTGAGAAGAGGAAGAACAGAAGTGAGGCTGGAATTGAATCGGAAAGACTTAAATCTGATTTTATACTCCTGGGAGAGCACTCAGGGCTAAGAAGCCTGCCACAGTTGGACGCTGGATGTAGATAACCTGCTCTAGGAAGATTTAAAGAATTCAAATCTATCAGAAAACTGTGCTTGGGGGAAATATAGTTTAAAGTTCTAAACTGACACTTGGACAAGTCTTGGTCATTGGAGTTTCACTATCTTTGGTCTCACATTCTAAACTCTGCTACCTCTGTGTGCCACATTTTACCCTGCATCTCTGATGAGTGTGAAAGTTCTCAGCAAAAGATTTCAGGGAGACATGTGTCATTTCTCTCAAAACTCTGTATTTCTAAGCAGTATTTAATTGATTCCAGACCACAAAGACCCTCAGTCTACATTTTAGCCTTCATTCAATCAACTCGCCTTGCCTGCTGCCATTGTTTATATGGCATTTGCAAAGAGATAAGTAGGAAGATGTGGACAAGGAGAAGGGCCCTCACTCATTCATAGAATGCCAATGCTGAAAAATAATGACCTTTTATGAAAAGGTTGCTCCAAAGATTGTCAGATTCAGCAAATAAATATTCAAGATCCACATAAAATTTAAATAATAGATCAACCATGCATCATGTGGGAAAGATCAGACAAAGCATGTATTTACTGTTTATCTGAAGTTCAAATGTAATTAGAAGTCTTCTGTTTAATCTGGATATATTTGTTAAGTAAAATATCTTTTGAGGAGAGAAAGTTATGTTTTGGGGATTATTTTTTTTTATTTTTGGGAGGGGGAGGTTCATTAAAACAGTGTCTAAGGAGACAGAGGTAACTCTCAGTAATAACAGATAAACCAAATTATGTAAACATGCTAAGGTATTGTAGTCCTAGGGATTATGAGGGCCACACTTTGTGGTACTCAGGGTTTTCTTTCAATGTCAGGGACAAAACTCAATTCCTTGAACATGCAAAAACACATGTACCACAGAGCTTAGAGATCTCTAGAAATCCTGTACTGAGATAATATATTTGTTCAATATTGCATGACCAGCTCACTGAGTTGCTAAGTCTTGAACTACAATTTATTTTGGGAGAAAATGAAGGATATGGGTGGAACAGCAGTGCTATGAGCCTGTAATCACAACGTCCAGGCTGTACCTTTACATCTGTAGCTCATGACAGTTGGTTCAGTGCCCGCCTTCTGAAACATCTTTTACATTCCAGTGGAGGAATGCAGCACATTGCTTTTCATTTTTATATCCGGTTATAGAGTACAGAAATTGCTTTAAAACGACCTAAATTGTAAACTACCATTTAGCAACTCCTATTTGTGAGCAGCAGATCCCATATCCTTGCCTGTTAGGTTTTTGGAGCCTTGTCCAGAATTTCAATCGCTTCCCTGCATCTTTTTCCTTTTTTCATTTTTCGGTCAATGGTAGAGCAAGCCCTGGTAGAAAGATCCCTAAGATGAATATTTTTTATGGACTCATCTTAGAGAAGGAAGAAAGGAGATAATTCATTTAAACATTGTCAAATGATCTTTAAGCCAACACTGATTTTTTATCTTCTCCTTTCATAGCATAGAAAAAAGGATGCATTTCCCTCCTGCACGGAGAATTCATATCTATTTTTATGAACTGCTCTGTCTTCCCTAATTACACATAAATACAAGGCAGCTGGGAATGATTGGAACTTGGCAAGCATAAGTGAAATTACAGATTAGTTCTAATGACATTTTTTTCAAAACAAGGCACTCCCATCCCATTCCAAAGTGACCAAATCTCCACATAGTCATAACCATAAATGCATGCTGTGGTGAGGGACGCTTAGGGAGGAGGATTCCCAAGTGAGTCCATCCTAGTGGTGGGAATGATGAGAGTGCCCAGAGTTTCCATGGCAACCGCAGGCTTTAATAGTGATACATCCATCGCAAAAAAGAATTGGATGGCTCCAGTCATTTAGTTAATTAAACACAAACTTGGACTCTGCCAAAAGATTTTGAGATAGAATTAGTAGCCTCAAAAGGCACCTGTAAAATGAACGCTACCAGTGTGTACAGAGGGAACTGAATGTTTGTCTCAATTTTCACTGTGTCAGTCTTACCCTTCCTGTTCTATTGCTCACCATTTGGTCTTAAACTGCATTCATAAATGCAATACAAGAGAATGATCAATGAAACATGGTATAATATGGCTGAGTAGGTCAGGGAAATATGTAGATTTTACAGGGAGAGAGAATAGAAAGCTCACATTAATTACAGAGAATAATAAAACGGCAGACTCTGTTCATAGTCATATACTGAGTTCCTGCAAAGAAGATTGTAATGGAAATAAATTGACCCAAGAGCTTGGCTGAGGAAGCCCAGTGAGAAATGGACAACATAAAACATGTTGATTTTGTATCACAATAAGCAAGAATATGATAGATTAGAAAGTAATAAAATGGGGGCTTAGATTCTGGGGAATGCTAGAATGTAGTCCTCAGTGAGCATTCCTGTCTGTGTCTGTTCCTATGGTCTCTTGTTACCCCCCCAACCCAGGAGGGAACGACTTTCATTGGAGAGGTGAAATTATATATACCCCAGATCATCTGGCAATGTCATCTTTATACTTCAGAATGGACAGGCTTCATAAGTAACTTGCTGCTGAATCAAGATGTATACCATGCATCCCTGCACATTGCATCACTGGTCTACTCCATGCTCCTCCTTTTCACAGTTGCCTGCTATGGTGGCTTTACCTATGAAGTCTTCCAAGGGATATGGCAGCAGCGAGCACTTCAAGGAAGAGGATGATATGGGTTATGGTGCGATCTTGATTCCAGTTCCACAAATAGGACTGACCCAGTTTGGTGCAGGGATGGGCTGAATATTAAAGAATATTTAACTGAGTTTATTTAGTATGAGAGAGAAAGGCCCTGGGCAGTGGAAGCTCAAAGGAGAGACTATAAACAGGGTGTACAAGATCATACCAGACACCTGTGAACTGTGTGCTCACAACATTTGATGAGAGATATACACACAAATTGAGTTCACTACTCTCAAACATGGTTGCCCACAGAGAAATAAATACATATACACATAGAGCCCATAGATATTTTTGCACAAGCATGTTCATGCACATATATCAACACTCACGTGTTAAACATACCCAGAAATAACACAATATTCCTGTTGAATGGTCCTGTGTGGCAATACATAAGGCTTCCCAGATCAGGCTTACTTTACTACATAGAGTTAGACATTTGGACCTTATAAGCCTTTGGATGATGAGTGGTGGGCAAATATTCTCTCCCACTCTGTGGGGTGTCTTATTCTGGTCCTCATTTCTTTTGTGGTGCAGAAGGTTCTTAATTTGATGCAATCTCATTTTGTAACAAAAATGAATCTCAATTTTATTATAGGGATTCAAAAACAATTGATATGATAAATACAAATGTCCAAATTTCCAAGTGCCATTAGTACAACAGGACTGGTGTTGTATGTAGTGGGAGTTTTGGGGGAAACCACCAATGCCTTCAACATAGTCATGATCCTCTGGAATGGATTGCAAGTTTGGCTGTTCCAGAAGTGGTTGTAGGCAAGTAAACGCTGTCCATGGATTTCCCTTGTGTTGATTAGAGTGTGGTGCTAATAATGCCAAGGTCGCAGGTTCAATTCTATTATGGGCCACAGGTATACACTTTTGGGACTGGAGTGATAACATAGTGGTAGGGCATTTGCCTTGTACAATGCCGACCCAGGGACCAACACGGGTTCAATCCATGACATCCCATATGGTCCCCCAAGTCTGCCAGGAGCAATTTCTGAGCACAAAGCCAGGAGAAACCCCAAAGCACGGCTGATGTGGCCCAACACATCCCCCAAAAATAATGAGTGTTAGAATTTGTAAAATGCTTTCTCTGCATAGATTTATATTATGACATGGCTTTTGTTTTTTCTTGGACTAATAGTGATGACCATTTTGATGTATTGGTTTGCCAATATTTTTGTATCAATTTCTGCACCAACATTTATCAGATCTCTATAGAAATATATCTATTGTTTTCTGCTTTTGTTATATTCACTTCATAGAAACTTTTTTGAATGCAGGGAATTCTTCAACTTTTTGGAGAATTCTTAAACTGATTGGATGTAGGTATTTAAAATGGCTTTGAAGGACTATAACCCACCTGGATAGTAGCTTTTGTCTTGGAAAGAATTTCTATTTCCATTTTAATTTTTCTTGACAATTATTGGTCTGTTAAAATGCTTTGTGTCCTCTTGATTCAACCATACTGGGTTATAAATCCATATTTCTAAGTTCTCTAATATAGCACAAGATTTTCATAGTAATCTCTGATGGCCCTTTTAATTTCTTTTATTTATTTATTTATTTATTTTTGGTTTTTGGGTCACACCCGGCAGTGCTCAGGGGTTACTCCTGGCTCCATGCTCAGAAATTGCTCCTGGCGGGCATGGGGGACCACATGGGGCACTGGGATTCGAACCGATGACCTTTTGCATGAAAGGCAAACGCCTTACCTCTATGCTATCTCCCGGGCCCCTGTCCTTTTAATTTCTATGATATCTTTTGTGACTTCTCCCCTTTCATTTCTGATCAGTTTTACTACAGTTTTTTCTCTTTGTGTATCTAGCTAATGATGGTCAATCTTTTCAAAGAACCAACTCTTGGTTTCACTGATATTTTGAATTTCTTTTCTTTGTTTGTTTATTTTGTTTTATTTTCTTCCATATATGCTTGCATCGTGTTTCCATTGTTGATCTTTTACTAGCTGCATATGCTATGCTGATAAGTTATTATTTGGCTCTATTTTTACTTCCTAATGAATATTTGCAATACAAACTTCCATCTTAATACTGATTTTGCTGCATCTCTGTGTTAAGTTGTGTCTTCATTCTCATTTGCTTACAGAAATCTCTCTCTCTCTTTTTTTTTCTTTTGGTTTTGGTTTTTGGGCCATACCCAGTGATGCTCATGGGTTACTTCTGGCTATGTGCTCAGAAATTGTTCCTGACTTGGTGGACCATATGGGACACTAGGGGATCAAACCAAAGTCCATCCTAGGTAAGCACGTGTACTTTCAGAAATTTCTTGATTTTTTTTTTTGGTTTTTCCGGCCACACCCGTTTGATGCTCAGGGGTTACTACTCCTGGCTAAGTGCTCAGAAATCGCCCCTGGCTTGGATGGAACCATATGGGATGCCGGGGGGATCAAACTTCGGTCCTTCCTTGGCTAGTGCTTGCAAGGCAGACACCTTACCTCTAGCGCCACCTTGCCGGGCCCCTTGATTTATTTTCTGATTCTTTCATTTACCCACTGGTTGTTCAGTAGTTTGTTGTTTAATTTCCAAGTGTTTTATTTCTTTCACCATCTTTGTTTCTGATTGATTTTAAATTTCAAAGCACTGTGATCTGGAAGAATGGCTGTTAATATTTCTATCTTTTGATTTTATGAAAATATATTTTGTGACAACACATGTGATCTGTCTTGAAGAGTGCCCTGTGTGACCTGGAAAAAATGTGTACATGACATTTGGGAAATAAAAAGACCTATATATGTCTATTAGTTCATGTTTCCATTTATATTTTCAAGGCTAATATTTCCTTGATGATTCATTTTTTACTAATTATGCCTACAATGACTTACATTCCAAATAAAGTCACATTCTAAAGTAGTAGGGTTACAACTTCTATGCAGTTTTTGGAGGGGGTGGGGGACATGATTCAACTCAAAAGAAATCTCAATGCTTTGTCACATCAAGATAAATAATTTTTGTAGTTGTATATCAGAACCCAAAATCTATATAATAATTCCATTTTTACTTTATAGAAACTCTGAAATATAGACTCCCTTTAGTTGTTTCAAAGGACCCCGTAGTTTTTTGTGGGGAGAAATATCTGATTTGAGGGAGGGAATAAGATCCTAGCTACTATTTGACCTAACTCTCGTGACTTCCTCAAACAAAATAGATGCATCCTTACTAAGTTCATGGAAGTTTGAATAAAAACAAAATGTCAGACCCGCTAGGCAAAGCTGGAGAGCATCCCTAATGCTATTGTATCACTTGCAGTTTAGACATGCAAAAATAAGAAGAAACACAATCAGGTTTCTATTACCTCTTATTGATCATCTCAAGTTGGTAATCAAGTCAGGCCCGAGGAGATAGATTCTTCTGTAGGAGGTTGGCTGGAATTCAAATCACTCTCACTTTCTGCCATGTGTCCCTGATTACAGAGAGTGTGCAAAATTTCCTGTGTCTCTCTCAGAAAATTGCTATCCCTAGCCAGCAGAGGTATGCTTATGAGAACAAACAAGAAAAAATTATTTTCAATAGTAGAAAGATTCCGGTGACTTGATTGTCATACAATGTTTAAACTACAAAATTTTACCTAGTCAAAGCTGGCAGCTTATAGCTACAGCTTTGAAAACACTTAAACTTGTCTTTTTAAGCATGATTTCTCTGATGCATCTGGCATGTCAGTCC
Source organism: Crocidura indochinensis (assembly GCA_004027635.1). Lineage (NCBI taxonomy): Eukaryota > Metazoa > Chordata > Mammalia > Eulipotyphla > Soricidae > Crocidura > Crocidura indochinensis. The sequence goes on from PVKC010000758.1 coordinate 44,217, forward strand.
ACTATGCCTGAAGGCCATTCATGGTGTGATTTGAGTTAGAGAAAAGTATTTAAGGGTAGGTCTGGGAACTGTATGTCCAAAGACCAGGTGCTGTTTTGTATTTTTCTAGGAGGCCTTTATTCTTGCAGTGTAGGCTTCTCCCTTGTACTTAGCTTCCCCCATACTTCGTGCATGGATTTTCTCTCCCTGTTGGGTCTGTCTCCATGGATAAAATTTACCTGAACTCTGGCACTTTTAAATGGTTTGATTCCCATACACAACTCCACAGTGAGAGTCATAGTGGAGTCTGCATATGTTTGCATGCAGATCTGAGTGTGAAGAGCTACTTCTATGAACTATTCATACAAGCATCAAACTTTACAATCAGTAGCCTTGTCCATGGTCAAGATTTCTCGGTAGGTTCCTATTCCCCTAGTGACATTGTGTCAAAGCCATAAGAGCCAGCCTCTGACGAAAGGCTTTAAAATGTTCCCTGTTAAAGGTTTAGTGAGAGTGCCTTGTAAGGGCATTCATTGCTGAGAAATTCAGTTATATATATTATTATCTTCAAATAGCATATATATATGCTATTTGAAGATAATAACTGAAATTTTAGGTGCAATCAAATTTCTAAAAGTTCATATATGGTTTTTAGAACACTTGCACTAAACCAAGCATCAGTATAAATGTACCTTTAAGAGCTTTTACTCTTCTGATATGGTGGTAATTCCAGTGGCATTTAACATATATTACAGTATTTTCAGCAACTTACCAGGTGAGAGGCAAATTCATTGAGCTTTTGCAGGGGACCATTGGGAAATCTCAGAGTGAGTCTGAGACCCAAAAAAAAAAAAAAACCTATTTAAAAATTGACTTACCACTGCATTAAGTGAGAGTAAAAGATCCTATATTGTGAATGGAACTTAGATGTTCCTTGAGAAAAATGTGGATAGCAGTTGGTAACTTGGCTAAGACAAAATCTTTCTATCCAGAAAGATGACAGGAAACTGTCACAAAGTCCAAGACCTCCAAAGTGAAATTAAACTGTTCTATAGGTCAGAATAATAGTACAATCGACCTGATTCGGATCCCCTAGTATAGTACCCCATATGATTTTCTAAGTCTTGCCAGGAGTGTTCTCTGAGTGCACGCTAGGAGTAAGTCTTGAGCACAGCTTAGTGTGGCCCTCAAACAACAAGTCAACTAGTCTAATAACATTATCACAAATAAAATTACTCATTATTAATTTTTTAGATTTTATCATTTTATTTTTCTTAGACAACCTTTAATGGAAGGCAAAATATTCATTTATAATTTCTAAATATTCTTTTAATGTGCTAGTGTCTGTGGATTGGAAATATATAAACACATTGCATACTTCCTAGAAGTATATCTAACTACATATTTCAAAGCTGGTGGGGACATAGAAAAAGGGGGATTTCAGTCACTATTGTTAGAATGTAAATAAGATTCAGTTCCAATAAAAATGACATAAATGTGTCTAGAAATATTAAAAATATAACTACCTTATGATCCAACAATTTCATCCACAAATATCCATCTTATAAGTATCAATTATAAAAGATCTGTGCATACTTAAATTCATTAAAGACTAATTATAATTACTAATTACAGCTAAGTTCTGGGAATAATTTGAGTGCACAATAACAGACAGGTATTAGTGAAATATGATGCCTGCACACAGTGTGTGTGACATTACTTAGCTCTAGGATTAAAGTTTGCATTGGTGTACAAGATGGATGAAACAAAGAGTTGGCTAAGTGAAACAAGTCAGAAAGAGAAAAAGTGGATCCTCTATTTCCTTTGTGTGTGACATAGTAGAATAAAGCAAAGAACAATAAACCAGATGGAGAGTAAAAAAGACCAACAGGAGTTGACTAAAAGAATACAGTAGACTGAAGCTGGAAGATCATTCACTCTGTGGTGGTAGGCATGGTGTGTAATGACTTTTATACCCTTAAAACTTGTGGGGTGGGGAGTAGGAAGATTTGGGACATTGTTGCTGGGAATGTTGCACTGGTGAAGGGAGGTGTTCTTTACAAGACTGAAACCCAACCACAATCATGTTTACAATCAAGGTGTTTAAATAAAGATATTAAAAAAAACTTACATTTTGCATTATACAAACTGCCGTATAAACTAGCGTTAAACTTAAAGCTTATTTATATTTTTGCATCAGTGTCATCTTCCTCCTGAAACATAGAAGCCTTTCATTCATTCATAGTTCTATAAATATTATTCCAAGGAAAATATACCTTTTTGTGAAGCAAGGTAGTTTTTAACTGAAATTTATTTAGAAAGATGTGAGGGGAAAGACAGGAGAAGTATATGTTCAAGAAAAAAAAAAACACATACTTTTCCAGAGTGAAAAAAAGCATGCTGAGAAATATTGAGACAAGTAAAGAATATTGAGATACATGAAAAAGAGAAATCGGGGTTTTGAAGAACAAACCTAAAATTCACTCTTTTTAGGGGGTTTCTAGGTCTTTTTAAATAACACATTCATTCCTTTTGATCAGGGCTTGCTGATGGTTTAAGATTCCATTTTTATGAGAGGCAACTAAGTAATTAAGTCATTTTTGTTAGTCAAATTAATCTTTTACTCTTTATTAATATCTTTTTTAATATATTTTATTTAAACACCTTGATTACATACATGATTGTGTTTGGGTTTCAGTCATGTAAAGAACACCCCCTTCACCAGTGCAGCATTCCCATCATCAATGTCCCAATTCTCCCTCCTCCCCACCCCACTGGTATTGTGAGGCTGAGTCTAAGAGATGCCACTCTAAATCTTCTTGTTTTTCACATCTTCATATATGTAAATTCCATGTTTTTTCTACCCCATTTCAGACACATCTACTCTTCTGGACCACTATTCAAATATAATCAATTCTCCTCATGTAACACTTATTAAAATATTTTGTTTTACTTTTTTATTATCCTATGTAATACAGGTAGATAATTTGAGTTTATAGAATATATCTAAGAATAAAAAAATATGAAATAGGATCAAATGGAAAGTGTGCCTGTTAGTAATCCAGAGAAGGTGGAATCAGTCAGCCACACAGAAGCTAATCTATAGTTCCTGCCATAGAAGAGATTCTTAAACTTTTCCCACTTTTGTTTTTGAACCTATAAATGCAAACAGGGGTAAATTTCTGCCAGAATGCCTAATATTAATTTGTTGTTGATTTTTAATCAAATTTTAGCTATGGCATGATATTATTATTGCCACATTTTCCTTGACCTTCCTTCCTCATTCAGGTACATTTAATCTTACTTGGTGTCATAATCTCCTATTTAATAAGTGAGATAGTAGATCAAGGTACAGTAGGTACTAGGTTCAAAGGATGCCAAAATCCAGAATGGTGAGTCCAGGACCCAAGTTCAAGTCTAGGGGAATTGCAACATGCAGTGGTCACATGATTGGAACATGAGTTCATGGATAAGTGTTCTGAGGATGGCAAATTGCTGATAGCCCCATACCTCACATAAGTTAGAGACATCATTATTACACGGTTTATTCTTTGGTACTCCTTCAACTCAATCAGGTAGATTACTTATTAGTCATTTTTTATAGTTGTGTTAAGAACTGAAAAACATTTGCTAATTTACCCAGAAATACAAGACTGGTAAACACTGGCAGAGTGTTTGAAATTAGACACTCATTTCTCAGAGGTTGTACGTCTCTATCTATGATAGTGAATTATAGAAAATTAGAGAATAGGAGAAATCAAACTGAGACTCAGAGTAGTAGATGAGTGTGTAGAAAAAAAGATACATAAGCAAAGAAAGGTCTGGAAGGAAGTTGAATGATGTTGGGCTCAAGGCAGAAGCCCTTTCTATTTTCCACTACTCCTCCCTGCTCAACACTCCTTGACTTTATTTCCTTATGCAGACCCACATATTCTTGTTATAGATCCTCTCCCGCTGACCTTTACTTACAGCTGTCTTATCAACTTAATTGCATTCCAATAAAGAGAGCTTCTTCTTAATTAACATTGTTCTAATCCTTGACCTTGGAATGCATGTTTAACAAGAGAAGTTGCCAACAGTCCTTGGGAAAATATTTCAGTGTGTTGTGTGTCATGTGTGCTGTTTGCCCTTTATTCACAAAGATACATCTACTGTATTCATAAAGCACTCTGGTTCTCCTTGTCCTTTCAGTACAAAAAATTGTGAAAATTCAAATGAAGAGCTTGGCATAGGTACCAACCTAATCCACCCCTGAGCCCTGCTTTCTTTCTCCTCTGTGCATCCAGACTTTGTATGCAAAGACAGGACCAAGATGACTTGGCTGACAACTGTGGTACTTAGGAAGCACAAAGTCATCCATAGAGATATATCTTTATCCTTCTTCTGTATCAAAACTTCTTCTACCAACTACTTAGAAATCACCTAACTGACCACACATTATCTTATTCTTTCTTGGACAACCAGGAACCTCCTCCTCACACAAATTGCAAAGAAGACATGAATCAGTCTTTTTCCAGGTACAAACTGGAAGAATATATTAAACATGTGGCTCAAATTTCATTAGGAGTAGTGATGGTTAGTTGGTTTTTACACAGGGCATCACTTTCAAAATTACCATTAAGTGTACAGATCTAAAATATTCTGTCTACATAAAGATAAACAAAGACCCTTGGGGCCAGAGTGGTGGTGCAGCGGTAGGGCCTTTGCCTTGCACGTGGCTGACCCAGAATGGACCTAGGTTCAATCCCAGGTGTCCCATATGGTTCCCCAAGCCAGGAGTGATTTCTGAGCGCATAGCCAGGAGTAACCCCTGAGCATCACCGGCTATGGCCCAAAACAAAAACAAACAAACAAGCAAACAAAGATTTCACAGTGACTTGTAAGAGATACAAAACTCTATTACTAACTCTTGGTTTGTTAGATTTTATATTCCACTGAATATCTAAAGCGGTAGGTGAGAATCATCATGGGTGTGTACCTAAATGATCACTATCTGATTGAATGCTCAGTAATGTTGGAAATGTTCTCTCTCTCTGTGTGTGTATTTCCCTGTAAGTAGCATTGTCTCTAAGGCTTCCAAGTACTCTGAAAGTAATATGTAGAGAACTCAGGAATGGAATACTTCATTCTAATTCAATAGCACTTGTGGCAGCCATCTAGAAGAGTGCAGTAAGAGGTGTTTCCTTGAATACAGGTGAAAGGAGACAAGCAGGAATTTGCATTCCTTAAAACTGTGGACAGTGAGTGGCTGGTTCATAAAAAAAAAAATGAGAACTTGAGCTCAGCTGATGAGAAGGATAGAGCACTTCAGTGCTAAATAAATTTTAGATAAAATCAAGCAGAACTGGAGGGATATTTAACATGTTGTCTTTTTTCTATCAAGAAATTTCAGGTATGCTAGTCTCACATCGGAATCCTTGGGTGGGCTTGAGGCCCCACCTGGCAGCTGGGCTTCATGGGCCCCTGAGAGACTTGGGAATCTGCAAACACTAGCAGCTTTGGGTCTCTTGGTCTTCTGCACACCATCATAGTATGATCCAACCTGCCCCTCAGAAACCAAATAAAACAAAAGCAAAAATTAAAATTTTCAGGCACCTGGCTGTCACACTCGCCTAATTCTGTAATGAAATGACATCTTTAATTAACTTCTCTTGATATTGTCACTAGTATTTAAAATGAAATTCATTATCTCTCAACTGAAGGCTTTTGACTGCCCTGTTATCTTCACAGACACCATCTGCATCAGCCGATTACTGGTATCCTGTGGGTTGGACGCACTGCTCCAAGGGCCAGAATTCTCTGCTTTTGGATCAGGAGGGAGCCACACTAATTTGGAAGCAGATCTCTATGAACTATTCTCTGTGCATTATGTATCCATCATTCAAAAAAAATAAAAATAACTGCATTATCACAACTGGCCTGGAATACCTTTCCTTATCTGATCTACTGGGCTAGCTCTCTTATGGTTGACTTGAACTTGTCATGCAAGAGTGACTGACTTGCATAGCAGGAGTTCCAGGCTTGATACCAGTTATTCAATCACTTGGCAGAGTGATAATGGAGAATAAACTCAGGGGCTGGAGCAATAGCACAGCAATAGGGTGTTTGCCTTGCATGCGCCCAACCCAGGATGAACATGGGTTTGACTCCCTGCATCTCATATGGTTCCACGAGCCCGCCAGGAGTGATTTCTGAGCACAGAACCAGGAGTAACTCCTGAGAGCAGTCTGGTGTGGCCCCAAAACCAAACCAAACAAAAAGAGAATAAACCCAGTAGAAGAGCTGAGAGCAGCCCCTGAGCATCATTGGGTGTAGCCCCAATCTATATTTAACTTAGAATTCAAGATAGAGATGACTATATGCATTAGAGTTTTCTCATTAATGATACCCATTTAGGATAGACTATTCATTCCTTCAAAAAGGTTGTGTAGGTAAAGAAAACCCCAGGTTTATGCTACCATACTTTCTCACTGACTGACTCTGGGTCCATATACCTCTTAGAGCCTATTGGCCACCACTGCTTTGTGGCAAAGATGAAGACCCTCTCTAGGGGCAAAGCTGTCAGGATATTTGGCAAAGCTATGAGATAATATCTATTTTAATAAGATCCCAATATATAATAATTCCTTCTTGTGTACGCTAAAACCACCTTTTTCCTTAATTACACAGACAACTCCTTTCTTAATGATTATGGCAGGGCAATATTCCAGGTGTTTGGAGGGTAACAGACTGTGGGTCACTATATTTTATAAGAGGTTTCAAAAGAGCATATTACTACACCTAGGTTTGGAGGGGAGAAATTTAGAGATGAGAACATAGATTGGTCTGCCAAATGTATGACTGAGAGATTAGAGATCTTGATTAAGTTTGTTCCCTTATTAAAAATACATTGTATTCTGCTGGCCTTTTAGTCACCAGAGCACATGATTTCCTTTGCTGAGACATCTTCCCTAAGAACAGTGAGGCTGAAATACAAGGGTCTATCGCTCTGGAAGTGTCTGTCAATTACTGGCCTCAATGAAGCATGTGGGAACAAGACACTGGCTTGGAGTAACTCTGACAAACATGCCATCTTTGGAGAGGAGTTGACACCTTGACTTACAAACATGACAGGAAACATTGATCCAGGATATTGCAGAGAACTACCTTCATGATGTACTTCTGGCTGAAGGAAGCCACAAGGTTTCATTGAGATAGCCAGGTGGTGGTGTCCTTGTCCCTTCTTCAGAAGGTGCCCCTGTGGCTCTGTTCTCAGGTGCTCTCACAAACCTGTGCTGCCCAGGTGAAATCTACTTAATATAACCAAAGACTCCAGGCAGGGGTCCAGGCATCAAGGTCCCCTCAAGATAAAGAACTGAAGCCCAGGTAGAGATACCATGACAAAGGAAGTCTAGTGACTGGCTCCACATTGTCCTCTGCTTTCTCATTCACATCCCTACAATCTCCCTTTCACCACTAGCCCCTTGACTGAGTGTGAGTTCAAATTTTAGACTCATAAATTGCTCTCTGTAAAAGTTAATCAGTCTGAGCATCACTGGGTGCCCCCCCCCAAAAAAAAAGAGAAGAACAGGGTACCTTACCAACTAAGGATAAAACAAAGGCAGAAGAGACTGGTCACACTTTGGGCTGTGCAAAAGCCAAGACCATGATCTACAGAAGACTGGCTGATAGAACCACAGCGGGGCACTATGTAATCTGGGACCAGCAGGAAAACCCTAGTCTAGGGTCTGTCCTACGACCTGCACAACAACCATGAGCGTTAATTTCAGAGACTTGACTGAGACAATTGCAACTGAACGGCTCTTCAGGAAACATAGCAAAAGACGATATACCAGGCTCCACCAGAGGATCATCGCAAGGCCCAAGACCACCAATCGCAAAAGACAGATGAAAATGATGCTGAGGAAACACAACTCTTGAAATCACGAACATAGACTTCATCATAAAGTCTAATCCTTGACCTGTGCAGAGACTAAGACTTCCAGATACAAAGGTCTGATATCATTGTCCAGACCAGAGCAGAAGTCTTCCATACAACATGAAAACATCAAGGAGAGAGTAAATGAACTTGAAAGGAGTCTACAGATAATCCCATGACCATATACTCCAAGGGGGAAGAAACCCTGTACCTCCTAGGCCAAGGGGATTCCCCTCTCGAATGACCCCAATTTTTAGTGTGCCTATGCAGAAGAAAAAAAGGGGGGGGAAGGGACGGAGAGATGGTATGGAGGTAAGGCATTCGCCTTCCACACAGAAGGATATCATTTTGAATACCAGTGTCCCACTTGGTTCCCTGGCATGCCAGGAGCAATTTCTGAGCATGGACCCAGGAGCAAACCCCTGAACACTGCCGGGTGGGTCCCAAAAACCACAAAAGAAAGAGACAAGAAGCTCAAAACAATTTTTCTCTTCTTTCTGTTTTTTTTTTTTTTACTTTTCTTATTACTATTTTATTTTTCTCTTATCTAGTTAGTGTTGACCATCTTATTTTGGTGTAGATATATAAATAGTAATCCACTATTTTACTTATATATTTACTTTTTCTTTTTTCTATTCTCTTTGATTTTTTTTTTGCGCTCCGTCATGTCTTATCTTGAGACCATGGCAATTATGTGGGGCATATCTTTATCGCTGCAGTGCTCACTACATGTATTATTTGATATGTCTTTGTAAAATGTTGTGGTGTTTCACCTTTTCTTTTCCCCTTCTCTCAAACCGAGGATGAGAGCTGCTAGAAGGACTCTGCCCATTGTAGGTATACCTAATTTTTACCCCATTCTATTACTGTATTCTTCCCCTAACAAAATAACAAAACTCGAACTATCTAATCCTGCCTCCCAATTAGAGGGAGAAGCAATGGAGACACCAAGCCCAGTCAGATATTAGATCATTAAGTAATGAACCAGAAACAGAGGGGAGTCACTCAATCTAGAAGACCCTGGGGAGAGGGTGGAGGATATGGGAGGCAGAATGGGAACGGAGGTGGAGGGAGGACAACTTGGTGATGGGAATTCCCCTGATTCAATGTTTATATGTAACTGGAACAATACTGTGAATGACATGTAAACCACTATGATTATAATAAAAAAAATTTGTAAAATTAAAAAAAAATGTTTATCAGTCTGGCATAACTCTTGGGAGTGGTTCAGTGATGAAGGAAGTTAAAATTCCAGATGGTATCATTATAGATGCAACAATAAGCACTCTATTTCCTCCAAGGATTTATGTTTTATATCACATATGGACACTAATCAATTGAGTTTATAGAATAACTCTAGGGGAGATATCATTTTCTCTTATTAGAAGTAGTAGCTAAAATTCAGGCTAAAAATATTGGTCCAAGATGAACTTGAAGAGAATATAGATGGGATACCCTCTGTTCTTCAGTTTCTCACTGTCCCTTGGGACCCACTTTGCTTCTAAGGTGTGTCCTTGGGAGATGACACCTTTTCTTTCCAAGGAAAGCATAGACTTGGAGTTTTGATATTTCCACATTTCTGAGATACAGACATTACAAGTAATTTACACAAGTGTTTGTGTAGTCAAAATGGAAGATAGTATCTGGGGTATTCTCTGGACTATCTGACTGTATATGGCCTAGAAGAGATTTAGAAATGTGTTTTAATAGTATCAAGAATGAGTGCATAGTACACACAAGTAATATTACAACCAGAGATTTGATCTGTATTTGCTTCTTAAATTGATTCATCCAAGTACTCAGGCAGAAATTGGAAACAAAAAAATAGACAAGAAAATTGTAGCTGATCTCAAGACAATCTCCTGCAACCCTAGCATCTTCCCTTCACTGACTTTCCAAGTTCTGCTTACTCATATTTTCTCTGAGTCAGGATGAGTAATACTCCCTCCTGACTCTCTGTTTTCTCCCTTTCTTATCATTCCTGCCTGTCATATTTACAAACTTCTACTCTCTTTACTTTGTCCCTCTTTACTTCATGGAGACAACTCAAAGACAGTCCTTGAGACTGTGTGTTAACTCACTCTAATTCCCATCAATTCAGCTCTGTTCAGAAGCTGAGGGTCTCCTAGTTCATTGCTGTCAACCCTCTTCCTACTACCACCCATCTACCACACTGTAGCCAGACTTCACTTACCAAAACCAACTCTTTAATGTTCCCACACATTGAATGGATGCCTTTCACCCAAAGATTTTAGAGTGAACCCCCATCATATGACAAATATTTTCCATCACTGCTTCATGCACAGAAGGCTCACTACAGCCCTAAACTTCCTTCAAGGAGTACTCCCTCCTCCTCTTCCTTCTCCTCTTCCTCCTACTTTTGCTCCATCTCCTCATTTTTTTCTATTATTTCTCCCTCTGAATTCAGGAAAAACTTCTGGCTTCAGGAACCATATGGAGTACCCTGAGTTCAAACCAGGGTTGACTTTACCCAGTGTACTATCTCTCCATCCCCTCTTCTTCTTTTCTAAAAGGAAGTGTTTTTACTGTTAATTCTTTTTAGTTTTTTAGTAAATTCAATCTTACTACCTTTCTTGAATTTAGCAAACACCTCCTTTTATTTTCTTTAAACTACCCACTTAACATTAATGATGTACACACACAATGAAAAGTGAAATTCGCATGTCTTCACTGAGTTTGAGATTAAATTCAGCAGATATGAACATTTACGTAATCATCATCTATGTCAAATTCTGGATTCATATTACCTGAAAAGTTTCTTGTATATCTTTCCAGTCAGTCTTCATATGCCAAGAATTAGCTGTGCCTGTTCTTGATCACGATGTAAATGAAATGATATAGCATCTACTCTTTGTCTTTATACTCCTTTATTCAAAACCTTCTAATATTGCTATGGTTCATTTACAGTTCTACTTTCTAGAGCACTGTATTACAATTTGTATTAGAAAATCTTGTTACCATATAACCTACTGTACAAATATCTTTTGATGGCAGAATCTATAATCCATTTATCTTTGGCTTTTCCAATGCCATACATAGGGTTTCGGTGCATAGTGAAATGTCTTATACTTATTCCTTGGATTAAATTAAACAGCAAATTTCTTTCTGAGGTTGTTAGCTAACTGCAGTGGATAAGATTCAGCATAAATAGCATAGCATTTCTTGATTAAAACTCCACTCCTGGGGCAAATGGTTTGCAGAGATCAGTTCACTGGGAGTGATGCAAAGAGAACAACATCTATAGCCCCTGGTTAGTGCTGTTGGAATTTATAACTGAGGCTCACGTCCTTGAGTGGTAAAATTCTGCTTTTTTTGGCATGACCACCTGCTCAAGTATCATGTGCAATGAATTCTGTGTATTTCATAATTACAGACTGCCAGATAAAATGTCAAAAATTCCACTTATTCTTGAGTAATGTGATGTGATAAAGCTGAAAGATTCAAAGTTTGAATGCCAATCAAGCAATTATTTAGAAAGGGGATATATTTGTTTGCCCTTTTAGTTTATGTATAGAGTGAATTTGAAAGCGGGATAAGATATAATATTTGTAGCACTGCCAGAACTGGTATTTCAAACTTATAAGTCTTTGTACTGGCTGCTGGTAGGCCCAGTACAAAGGACTGGAGAGATGGCAAGGATTACAATGAGACTCGTCTGCTTCCAAAGGCCCCTTGTTCTATGTGAAACCCATCTTAAATTCAATCAAGGAACCTTCCATACTTACTGAGCAACTATTTCTGAATAGAGTTTTTTGAGATTCCTGAAGTAGAGAGAAAAAGTTTTCTGCTGGGACTCTGGGGAGGATTGTCAAGTCTGTGATGGGATGTATGTAAAATGAATACTTGACTCAGTTACTCATTCGACAATTTAGTTTATGAAGAAATAAGTTTCTAATAGCAAGTATTTGCAAGTGAAGTAAAAAAATCCAATCTCTTCCTACAATCTCTTTCTACAACTTATTTAGAACAAAGGTTGGTTTTACACACTGTACTAACTCTCCATTCCTTCTTCTTTCTAAAAGGAAGTATTTTGCTGAGTTAAGTAAGTTTAAACTTAATTCTGTGACATTACATTAAGATGCTTTATTTTAGAAACGCCATCTAGAATTTTTTTGCAAGGTCAGATAGTAAAGATGCAAGCAACTGCAGAGTATGATACCCGGCACCTTCTACGTCCCCTGAGTTCTATCAGGAGAGATCCCTGAACAAAAAGCCAAGAGTGAGCCCTGCTGGGTGTGATCCCCAAATAAACAGAAAAGCATTTGTGAGACAAGTTATCTATTGGCAGAAAAAATTATTGACACCAGTGAACAGATTGTAATTCATGATAACTAAAAAAAGAAGATAATTAAAACCCTTTTTTGTCTTGAACACTGACTACAGCAGTGAATTTCCAAGACATGGAAGGAGAATAGTGAAGTGGATGAATTGCGAATTGGAACAGCTGAGAGTTATTGGTATTATTCTAGAGGGTTTAATGGACTTTGCTGAAGATATATTAGTATTTTGCTAGCATGTGTCATGTGGTAATTCTTATTTAGAAGGGGTTATCAGCATGTAGTTTAAAACTAACACATATAGTCTTGCTCACAAGACAATTTGTGTTTCTGACCATACAGAAGCTTCATTAATAGTGTGTTCTGCGTAGAGTCAGAGTGATAGCACAGTGTCAAGGTATTTACCGTGCAAGTGGCCAACCTGGGGACAGACCTGGGTTTGGTTCCTGAGTCTCCCAGAACCGATTTCTGAATGCAGAACCAGGAGGAACCCCTGAGTGCCACTGGGTGTGGCCCCTAAACCATAATATTAATAATAATAATAAGTTTTAAAAATAGTGTTCTGGGGCCCGGGAGATAGCATGGAGGTAAGGCGTTTGCCTTTCATGCAAAAGGTCATCGGTTCAAATCCCGGTGCCCCATATGGTCCCCCGTGCCTGCCAGGAGCAATTTCTGAGCATGGAGCCAGTAGTAACCCCTGAGCACTGCCGGGTGTGACCCAAAAACCAAAAAAAAAAAAAAAAATAGTGCTCTGCTTAGTTGGACAACACCAAACTAAATTGTAATATGAAATATGGTATTCTGTCTGACATTGCATCTCATTAAGTTACCAGTGATATCTATAGGTGCAATGTTTAAATATTTGACTACATAAATGCATGATTCCAAAATGCATTATGATCAAATAACAGGGAAAATTTAGGGGAAATGTCAACTCTGGATATAAAAGTAAGGTGTTATTATTCTTAATACACAATAGTTATAAATGTGCGAAAAAATAGTTTTGACTCCTTTTCTATTTCATTTACTATGTACCCATCACCTTTCACCTACTGTATTTTCTGGAAATCAAGATGCAAATATGTCCTTATATACATAAGCGATTTTTAATAATATTTTATTTAAACACCCTGATTAAAACATGATTGTGGTTGGGTTTCAGTCATGTAAAGAACACCCTCCATCATCAGTGCAACATTCCCATCACAAGTGTCCCCCAATTCCCTCCTCCGACCACACCCTGCCTGTACTCGAGACAGGCTTTCTATTTCCCTCATACATTCTTGGTGTTAGGATAGTTCTCATTGTAGTTATTTCTCTAACTAAATTTTGTGGTGAGCTACATGAGGTGAGCCCTCCTCTCTTTTATCTCTGAAGATTACTATTGCAAGAATGTCTTTCATTGCTATTTTTAAAGGCCAGCATATAGACATCCCTAATATTTTTGTCTTTTCTCATTTTTCCTACATCTACTATATCTCTTTACATATATGGACAAATCTAAACAGTCATTCTTAAAATAGTTTGTTTTTAGCTTAGCATTTTAAAACTAAATAGCTTGAAGTTAGCAAACTCCTTAAGACAGTGCAAGTCTCTTATCCTATACCTCAAGTAATCTGTTACATTGCATCTGTGGTGTATACACAATGCTATGATCTTTGACCCAATATGGTGTAACATTATTGGGACCCCTTCATTAAATTGGATGATAATTTCTGCCTTCTCTGTGCCACTTAACAGGGTAAATATTTACATCCTTTACTCTAGTCACAACTCTTTTTCAAAATCTCCCTTGCAATATGCTTGGTGTGCAACTGATGGGATTTAAGATCCTTAAGAAAAGTGGTTATGCAGCCACACTCACTATAATAGCTGAATCTACCATGAAATATATAATATACATGTTATATATAGATATATAAGAGATGTTCATGTAATAATATGAAGATGAGGCTGGATTAGTCACAAGGACTTTATTTTATTAATTGATATCTTTATTTGAGCACAGTGCAACCAGATTGTACTCACAAGGACTTTAACAACTGTCACTGCTGACAATGTCTTGTTCAGATGTGAAATTATGCAATAGAGTCTAATGATTTTAAGCCTTTTCTTTTGTCATGAGGTCATAATTTGCAAAAGTGATGATGGTTTTATTTTATAGAGAATTTGTGATGAGCATAGGGAGCTTCTCAAATGTCAGATTTTAATGATAAATGAAATAGAGATTTTTTGTTACTATTTGCTCTTTGGGGGTCAGGTTACGTCTGGCTCTGCACTTAAAAATTGCTCTTGGCTTGAAGAACCACATGGGATGCAAGGGATTGAACCGAGGTCCGTTCTGGGTCAGCTACATGTAAGGCAAATGCCCTACCGCTGTGCTATCCCTCTGGCCCCTATTACTTGCTCTTATCTAGGAGAGTATAGGAACATATAACTTCTATATCCTAAGCCTTGCCCTTCAGTCCATATTTTAAGAGTCTTTGGGAAAATAAAGTTGAATTTAGGCTCTAATCTTAAGTTTTTGAAGATTGACTAAGTATCCATCCTTACCTTGTGGGTAAAGGAGTTTCACTGGGACAGTTTGGCTGTTTAATATCCAACTAGGAAGAGAAAAAGGTCAGGCTCCATATAAATCATGTTTTGGTTTGATTCTAAAGTATGCTTAAACATATGTGATGACGGAAGCCATCAATACACAACACTAATTGTAGAGAAGGCTATGGAAGCGTAGTGTAGACATAATTTAGTTGTTACAGAACTTCCCTGTTTTTAATTGTGGACACCATTTTCATGGCATGGTTTTAATCTTCCTTTATCGCCCACTCACATTTGATAGAAGATATATATAATTATATATATTACATATATATGTATCTTATATAATATAATAGAAGTATTCTTTATTCCTTCTGTGAAATTTTCTAAATAACTCTAATTGCTTTATGGATATGCTCCCAAAATATCAAGAGATTTTGAAACGGAAGAACAATCCTTTGTTCCTAAGTCTTCATTCTTTACCATGGTCAATAGTATAAGACAGTACCTCCATTTATTCTGTCCATGAAAAATTTTTCAGGAAGATTGGGCTAGGGACAAGGGATTATTGATTCCAAAATTGTACTTAGAAAGTTTTTTATTCTCCTTGATCTGGATTTTTGGGGGAAGCTATTGAGGCTTCCAATATTGCCAACTCTCTGAAGTTCAGAAGCATCTAAACAAGTTTGGCATTTTACAAGGACACCATTGCTTTGTGTTTTCTGGAGGAATTAATGTTGCTTTGCCCTCTGGTCT
>PVKC010000759.1:0-12608 GCA_004027635.1 Crocidura indochinensis
TTCTTCTTCTTCTTCTTCTTCTTCTTCTTCTTCTTCTTCTTCTTCTTCTTCTTCTTCTTCTTCTTCTTCTCCTTCTTCTTCTTTTCTTCTTCTTTTCCTTCTTCTTCCCCTTTTCTTCTTCTTTTCTTCTTCTTCTTCCTTCTTCTTTCTTTCTTCTTTCTTCTTCTCTTCCATACATGAAGCTCTGCAAGCCTTGGCTTGCTGTCCTCTCTCTCTGTTCTTCTTTCTTTCTTTCTTCTCCTCTTTCTCCTCTTCCTCCATCTCCTCCTCCTTCTCCTCTTCTTCCTTCTCTCCTTTTTCTCCTTTGTTCTCCTTCCTTTTCTCCTCCTCCTTTTCTTCTCCTCCTTTTTATTCTTCTCTTCTTCTCTTCTTCTCCTCTTCTCCTTCTTTTCTTCTCCTTCCCTCCTCCTCCTCCACTCCTCCCTCATCCCATGAAGAGAAAAGGTGCCATGTCCAAGCAACCCATGCTTTGCAGCTTCAACTCATGAGGAAAAGAAAAGGACTGAGTTGAAGAAAGTGAGTGGCTTGTGCTTGGTTCATGCCTGAGGATCCCCTCCAGTCCTGCTCAGGGCTTGCTTTCTCCTGGCTCTGTTCTCAGAGTTCACACCTTGGCAGGAGCCAGGCTCGAGTGGGCGTGGTCGTCGTTTCGCCACGCCCTCTGATCCAGGCCCCGCCCACCAGGCGCACCCCCGTCGCCGCGGCAACTCAGGGGGCGGGCGGGACGGGCGGCGCGTTGCCGTGGCAACTCGGGGGGTGGGCGGGGCGAACGGCGCGTCGCCGTGGCAACGTCGGGAGTGCGCGTGCGCGTGCTGCGCGCGTGCGCGAGGCAAGATGCTGCGGCGCAGCTTGGAGAGCCGGTAACGAGCCTCGGGGGGTCCTGGAGAGCGGGGCGGGTGGGCGTCATGGCGCCCCCGGGGAACCCGGGGAGATCGGCCCAGCTGCAGGGCCCCGCCGGGCTCGGGGGAGGCTCCGCCGGGGTCTGAAGGCCCGGCCTGCGGGAGAGCCGCGGCCCAGGGCAGGGAGGCGGGAAGCGGGGTTGAGGCTGATCCTGGTCCTGGCAGTGCCAGGAGTAAAGATGGCGGGAGAAGGCTTCCTGCCCTGGCTCTCTCTTTTGGGGCATCCTTTATCTGACTTTATTATTTATGCATGCATGTGCTTATCTGTTTTAATTTGGTGGTGGTGTATGCTTTATTCCCCCTTTTTCTTTTATTTTGGGAGGTGGTGC
This sequence comes from Crocidura indochinensis, assembly GCA_004027635.1. NCBI lineage: Eukaryota > Metazoa > Chordata > Mammalia > Eulipotyphla > Soricidae > Crocidura > Crocidura indochinensis. The sequence continues at coordinate 1,226 of PVKC010000759.1, forward strand.
ATGCTTTTTTTTTCTTTCTTGGGGATGGTGCATGCTTTTCTTTCCTTTCTCTCTTTTTGGGGAGTGGTGCATGCTTTTTTAAAAACACTTATTTTATTATACTTTCATCTCATCCTTTACATCGGGGCTTCCCCCTTTTCCTTTCATTTTTAAACATCTTTATTTTAAACACCTTGACTGCAAATAGGATTGTAGTTGGGTGTCAGTGATGTAAAGAACACACCCCCCCCCCTTCACCGGTGCAACATCCCCACCAACAAAATCCCAAATCTCCCCCCTCCCCACCTCACCCCCACACAGGCTTCCCACTTTCCTCATTCATCCACATTGTTAGGATAGTTCTGTGTAGCTATTTCTCTGACTGCACTCATCGCTCTTTGTGGTGAGCTTCATGCAGTGAGCTGGACCTTCCAGCCCTCCTCTCTTTTGTCTCTGAGAATTATTGCAAGAATGTCTTTTATTTTTCTTAAAACCTGTAGATGAGGGAGACTATTCTGCACCTATCTCTCTCCCTCTGACTTATTTCACTCAGCATACTAGATTTTCTTTTGGTAGTGGTGGTGGTGCATGCTTTTTATTCTTTTTCTTTTGGGGTGAGTGGTGGTGCGTGCTTTTTTTCTGTTTTTTTTAATGGGGGGGTACATGCTTTTCCTTCTTTTGCTTTTCTTTGGGGGATGTGGTGCATGCTTTTTAATTTTCTTTTCTTTCAGTTTTCTTTTTTGTTTTTGTTTTTGTTTTTGTTTTTTTGCTTTTTGGGCCAAACCCAGTGGTACTCATGGGGCTCCTCCTAGCTCTGCACTCAGGAATCACTCCTGGCAAGCTCTGGAGGGACCTTATGGGATGAACCCATGAACCCAAAGTCCATCCCAGCTCAGCTGCATGCAAGGCAAATGCCCTTCCGCTGTGCTACCACGAAGGTCCCTCATTTTCATCTCTTGGTGCATGCTTTTTTTCCTTTCCTTTTTTTGCTTTTTGGGCCATACCCGGCGCTGCTTAAGGAGTTGCTCCTGGCTCTGCACTCAGGAATCACTCCTGGCAGGCGCTGGGGGAGCCATATGGGATGCTAGGATTGAACCATGCCAGGTCAGCTGCATGCAAGGCAAATGCCCTACCAATGTGCTACCACTGGGGCCCTTCATTCTCATCTTTTACTCTGGATGCTGTGTTTTATCTTGTTGGGGGTAGTGGTGCATGCTTTTTTTTCCCCTCTTTTTTCTTTTTTTCTTTTTTTTTGGGGGGGGGTGGTGGTGGTGGTGGTGGTGTTGAATGCTTTTCCTTTATTTTTTGGTGGTGCTGCATACTTTTTTCTTTTTCTTTTCTTTTTTTCTTTTGTTTTACTTTTTGGGCCATACCCGGCGCTACTCAGGAGGTTTGCTCCTGGCTCTGCATTTAGGAATCATTCCTGGCAGGCTCTGGGGGGACCATATGGGATGTTGTGGACTGAACCCGGGTCCTTGCCAGCTCATCTACATGCAAGGCAAACGCTCCACTGCTGTGCTACCACTGGGGCCTCTCATTCTCTCATCTTTTACTAGGGATATGCTTTGCATTTTTTTGGAGGGGGTAGTGGTGCATGCTTTTTTCTTTTTGGTAGTGGTGATGCATACTTCTTTGTTTTTCTTTTCTTTCTTCATTTTGTGCTGATGGTGGTGCATGCGTTTTTTTTTTCCCTCTCCATCCCTTCTCTGTCCCCTCCCAGGGATGCCCAGACCCGGCAGCTGCAGGACGCGGTGGCCAACGTGGAGAAGCACTTCGGGGAACTGTGCCAGATCTTTGCGGCCTACGTGCGCAAGACAGCCCGGCTGCGGGACAAGGCCGACCTGCTGGTGCAGGAGGTGACCGCCTATGCCGCCTCCGAGACCCCACAGCTCCGCCAGGGCCTCAAGAGCTTCGCCGAGGAGTTTGCCAAGCTGCAGGACTACCGGCAGGCCGAGGTGCGGCCCCCAGGGATGCTGATGGTCCTGGTGTGGATGCTGGGCCTTCGCGCAAACAGCCACACTCGAGGCTCTCTGCAAACTTTGGCTCTCTCTCTGTCTCTGTCTCCACCCCCCTTTCCTTGGCCAGCCTGTAGCCAGCCACTAACTAGGTGGCAATTTTCCAGGGGAGGGAACCCAGTCTCCAAAGGGGAGGAGGAAAAGGAAGAAGAGAAGGGAATGGTGTCTGATTTGGGGCCTGGATGCAGGTAAGGATGCTGAAAGGGATGTCTGCACATGGAAGATGCTCCATGGGAATGTGAGCACATCCCTCATCTATGGAGAGATGCGCCACCAAGGCAGAAACTCTTGATTTTTAGATGCCGGAGATAATGGCGGGTGAGATCACGGTTGATAGCCATCATAATGGAAAATGATAACATGGCAGGTCATGAGAGGGATTTCCCATCCCCAGTTCTGGTGGGAGCACTAGATGCTGGTGTCATTGTCTTTCTAAAAAGGAATCCACTTTAATACCCTTCATACCCCCAAAATGCTTTTACTTACATTCTTTGGTTGAAGATGTCACAGAATTGTCAGGAATTGCCCAGTTAGAGGCGCAATCAGTATTTCTGATACTCTTCTAATCAGTCATTTATGTCCTTTCTTAAAAAAAAAAAATTAAAGCCTAAAACATAAATCTAGTTATTAGTTATTTAAAAAAAATTAAGGATATTGCTCAGCACCAGAGTGATAGCACCAGCAGGTAGGGTGTTTGCCTTGCTAGGGACCGGACCCTGGTACCCTGGTTTCTAATCTTCAGCATCTATATGGTACCCCCAAGCAACCCTGAGTGTGACCTAAAACCAAAAAAAAAAAAAAAAAAAAAAAACAAGGATATTGCTTTTTTAACCCCATAATTGCTATATGAATACAAATTTGACTTGTAGATTTAGGGGTGCTTTTTGAGTAAATAGGTTGAATTCTTGCCATGTGGTATTTCTGTAACAAGCAACTCTCAGTTATATATAATTAAGTACTTAATATTTAAAAAAACTTTCTTGCTGACAATCCTAAAATCTTACGTTTGCCAAAATTTCAGTATCCCTTCTAGAGAAAATTTGTATGCTATTGGTTATATAGCAAAGTGAATTGATTTACATTTGTTCTCCTTTTTATTTCCTTTGCTTACCAAATGGTGGAGATGATAATGAACTATGAATGAAAGGTAGGCGACAAAAAGGAGAACAGACAAAAGACTTGGAAAATCCTTACACTGAATAAATCAGTGCATGGATTATTAGAAATGGTCAAGATAGAATAATTCTGAATTAATTGATTTAATTTTAAGCGTCCTTATGTTTAAATACTTAAGAAAATTTAATTTTCATTTTCTTACAATTTTTCAAGATGTTATATTCATATATTTTGCTTGTCAAAACAAAAAAAAAGTATAAAATTTACTATTATATAAATGTATGTCGTCAAAATAAACCTTATTGGGGCAAGAGCAGTGACGCTACAGGGAAGGCACGTGCTTTGCATGCGCTAGCCTAGGACGGACCAAGGTTCTATCCCCCGGCGTCCCATATGGTCTCCCCAAGCCAAGAGTGATTTTTGAGCACATAGCCAGAAGTAACCCTGAGCGTCACTGGGTGTTGCCCAAAACCAAAAAATATATATATAATAATTAAAAATAAATAAACCTTCTTTTCCTGCTACAAAGATTAAAAAAAATTAGTAAAATATATTGTCCTCTTCCATTACCTGATCTGATTTTTTTACACTATTTAATGTTTTTTAAAATGTTCACTGCTAGGGACCGGAGAGATAGCACAGTGGTAGGGCGTTTGCCTTGCATATGGATGACCGACCCAGGAGTGACCTGGTTCAATTCCTGGTATCCCATATGTTCCCCACCCTGCCAGGGGCAATTTCTTGAGTGCAGAGCCAGTAACACCGCTAGATGTGGCCCAATAACCAACCAATAAATAAATAAAAGTTTTATTAAAAAAATGTTTGCTACTTCCTACAAACACCATTATTATTAAAGTAAGTAGCTACTTAAAATGTGGTCAAAATTCTAATGTTTAAGAAAAAACTCTTGATTCTATGTAAATATCACATACAGTTTTACAGCTCAGTATCATGTAGAACATTCATCTTATTCTCAAGGTTTTGATAATTTACAGTGATATTTTTTTGGTGAGGGGAAGAGAAGGGCAGAACTCTAGTCATTATAATGGTCTTGTCGCTGCTTTATTCCTATTAAGGTAGACTAGCTTTAAGTATCTCCCATATCTTTTGGTTTCCATATTATCATCTATAAATTTGGGTTGTTATGTTGCATTCAACATTGTGTTAAACATACTGAAAATGGTTAATTATGAAAAGTTATGAGACCTTAAAACTTGCCCATAAATGCTACTTTAAGGTGCTTTAAGCAATGATAGTTGATGGTGTGGCAGGTTAAAAGTTGGGACATTGTATTGCTGACCAGTTGTCTCGCTGTTTTTCTGTTTACAGCACAAAGAATGCTGATGCATACATTTCTGATATTTTATTTGTGACATAAGCTAAATTGTAACATTTTCATTTTTAAAAATGTAATCTTCATAGTTTTTGTTCAGGTTAAACAGCACAGGATTTTTTTTTTCAAGAATAGAAGTTTTGCTATATCTACATTTCTCTCAGTTCTATTTTTTATAACAATTTTCATTAGGTTGAAAGACTCGAAGCCAAAGTTGTTGAACCTCTGAAAGTTTACGGCACCATTGTAAAAATGAAAAGGGTAAGTTATTGTGCAAAGAGGACAGAGTTTTTAGTGTTTTTATTAAAAGTATAAAATATGTTTCTACAATTAGAAGCATCATTTCTTAGAACTTAAATATGTTTAGTGTGCTTAGTCAGTATACTGGAATACAAAGCATTTTGTTTATTTTGTAAATTAAAATATTAAATTTTTAAATAAATGTAGTCATGAATAGACAAACTATTTTAGTAAGTGGGATATAAGTATGTTTTCGTGAAAGTAGGTTATAACATGCAGAATAAAATGAGTCTTACAAAATTGTTTTTAAGTCATTTTTATTGAGGAATAATATACAGGAAATAAAATGCTCCCATTTTTCAATTCTCTGAATTTTGACAAATACTGTCATACATGTATATAACATATGCAAATAAGCTCAGTAACCATCACAATCAAAATGATAAGATATATATAAAAGTGTGTGTGCATATAAAAAGGAGAGTTTGCATTCTCTTTTCTGTATCATTTTGTCACACCTGGACGTACTGAGAACTTACCCTTGACTTTGTGCTCAGGAATTATTCCTGGTGGGCTCAGGGAACCATATAAGGTATCAGGGATAGGGCTCAGTGCAGCTACAGGTAAAGTACCCTACCTTTTGTATTCCCTGCATCATTATTTTGAAAGAAAATTAAACACACCTTCATACACAAAGGCACAGTAATTGTGTAGTAGTGATAATTATAGTAGTAATAATTGTTGTGCTGCTGTGGTTCAGATATGCACTATTTCCCAATTCCTTAAATAGAATATATTTTATTTAAATCAGCCTTCTAATAACAATAGATATCTATTTGCAGGACGATCTCAAAGCAACATTAACAGCAAGAAATCGAGAAGCTAAACAGTTAACTCAACTAGAAAGAACACGTCAGCGAAACCCATCTGATCGGCATATTATTGTATCCTTTGAATTTGGGTCTTAAATTTGCAGATATATAGACAGAACTTGTGCATTTCTTCTTTTTTTTAAAAACTTGTGTATTTCTGAGTACCACCAGGTGTGGCCCAAACCAAAAATAATAATAACAATAATAAATTAAAATTAGTTTAGAAGGTGGTAGATTATCAAACAAATATTCAAGCTGTGGTTTCTTCATCCCAGCTCTTTCCTAGTCAGTCAACTCTGACTACACTTCCAAAATTTTTAATGGAACTGTCATAAAAGAAAGGAAAGACGAATGTCAAAATGTAGTAACAAAGAATGCATTAGTCAAGTAATACAGTAGTAGGAAATTAGTCTGATGGAATATTCTCATTAGTAAAAGAATAATAGAAAACAAATAACTTCATAAGTAATCTTCAAAGGAGTTCTATTTCACTTTTGAACTTCTTGTGATATTACATATATTTTTGAATTTCAAGCCCAATAGTATTGGAAGTTGTATTTATTGTAGAGAGGAAATCATGCTCCCAGAAACCCTCCATAGCCAACAATTATATTGTCTCCAATTGACATTGCATTTTCTTAAATTCAGTCTGTTTAATCAATGCTAGAATTGGACAAGTGCCTGGGTTTAATACTTAGCACTGCCGAAATTGCTCAGTGAGCACCAAATGTGGACCACCACCCCCCAAAGTAGTTCATTCAAATACATTTTTATCGGTTTTATATGTTTCTTTAAAACTTTAGGTCCAATAGGATAAATGTACATAACGCAAAGATAAATGAGTATGTTTTTAAATGCTTAATTATCTTGAAATTACATATTTGAATTAACCTATGGATATACAGTAAATTAAAATTATATGTCTAACTGCCAGAATATATAATTCTGAGTATGTTATTTTATTGGAAATATTTTGAAATGTATTTTTTTTCCTTTATGAGAAATTTCAGTCACAGGTGGGTAACAAAAAGTGGTATGGCGTATGTCAAGAGAAGGATCCAGTAAACCCTTTACTTATTCTAATGTACATATTTTTAAGGGAAAAAAAGCATACTAAAGTGAGAATGTCACAAAACCTTGATTTTAATGAAATTTTCACATGGATTAACTATTAATGGAGTATGATACAATGATAAAATTAGAAATATTAGAAAGAATTTAAGCACCAACTTAAGGCTGGAGAGACAACTCAGAATGTAGGCTACAGGGGCCAAGTTTGATACCCAACTCTGCACCATCAGGAGCAGCCCAAAGCACCTCACAGGGAGGAATCCCTGAGCACCTCGAGGCGTGTGGCTGCCAGCAACAAAACCGACCTGCCTGACTCATTATTAGAGCTGAGGTTGTTGTGCTGCTCAGGCTCCGCAGTGCCAGAGACCCCTAAGATCACATCAGTGGTACTTGGGCTATGTTCAGCTAATTTGGGGGCCCTGTGGTGCTGGGGATGGAACGGGCCAGGTTCGTACAAGGCAAGTGCCTTAACACCTGTCCTATCTCCCCAGCCTATTTAGAAAGAGAAAGACATTATTAGCTTGGAAATGCTCTCTGCCTTATTGTGCTATAACTATTATCTTCAAGAAATGTCACTAAGCATTGAGCCAGTTCTTAAAAATTATTTTTCCCGGGGCCAGTGAGGTGGTGCTAGAGGTAAGGTGTCTGCCTTGCAAGCACTAGCCTAGGATGGATCGCGTTTTGAACCCCCGGCATCCCATACGGTCCCCCAAAGCCAGGGGCCATTTCTGAGCGCTTAGCCAGGAGTAACCCCTGAGCATCAGATGGGTGTGGCCGAAAAAAATTATTTTTCCCGTAATTTTCATTTAAATGTCAGTAGCTATATGTGAACAGAAGCAACTATATTGATTGTACAAAATCTAGTAACATGAAGACTTGTCAGAATATATTAAGCAAAAAATAAAACTTGCAATCTAATTTATTAGTTAATAATATGTAGTTTTTGTATATATTATTAACTAATTAATGTGTGATATTCTTAGTTTATAAGAATATACAAATAGAAAACCCATGCTGGAATATAAATGCTTGTAGTATTTTTTTCTACCCTACTTGATAAGGATATTACAATTGAAAAGTATTTAATGCATTTTGAGAACTAGAATATTGAAAAATCTAATCACAAGTCTTTCTCTTTTTAGGGATTAACTTGCTAAAGAGGAAAGAAAAGGGATAGAATGATCAATGACAGTCAAATAGATGAAAGCAGTGTAAAAGATACAGAAAGTTGTTAGAGATCATATTAATAGATTTAAAGCATGCATTATATAGAACATTTTATTTTATATAGTAAAATATATTATTGAGAAGTTTACAGTTATGCCAAAGCCAATAGAACTGTGATTATATTTACAAATAGTCTCCAATGAATAGATCCTGACTTGAATTTTTTCTTTTTTAATGACTTTTGGTTGGGGGAATGCAGGCAGAAACTGAATTACAAAGAGCTACAATAGATGCTACCCGAACAACTCGCCATTTGGAAGAAACAATTGACAATTTTGAAAAACAGAAAATAAAAGATATAAAGGTAATAAAATAGTAAGATTCAAAATTTTTCTACATCTTTTAATCAGATTATTTTTTGTCTAGAAATAGTCCTTATGAAAAACATATTACATTTAAAAAGTTAGTGTGGGAGATATATTTCAATTATAAAAACATATCAGATGTTATTATGTTGGAGAACTACTGTGGGCTGCATTCCCAGCCAGAGGTCACTTTTTTTTTTTAATTTTTAATTTGATCATTTTGGCTTACATACATATCTTTCACAGTAGCATTTTCGGTACATATTAACATTGAATCATGGGAATACCTATTGCCAAACTTGTCCTCCCTCCACCCCTGTTCCCTTCCTGCAACCCATATCCCCCACCATCACCCCCCAGGCTGCTAGAGTAGATGGTCCCCTCTTTGTCTAGCTTACTATTAGTGATCATATCTGTTTGGTCCTGGTATCCTCCCTTGTTTCTACCTCTATTTGAGAGGCAGAGCTAGATAAATCGAGGTATGTGGTTTTGTTTGAAGGAAAGAAAAGCAGTAGAATGGGGTAAAAAAAAAATCAAATAAGCTGAAAAGAAGTCACATTTTTAACCTCTTATCACATACAATATTTAATCAGAGATGGAGGTATAATTCTTTTTTAATAAGGCATGATTAACCTCTTACCACATACAGTATTCAATCAGAGATGGAGGTATAATTTTCATTTTAATGAGGCATGACTTTAGGTACTTCATAAAAATTATCTTATTTTTTTAACAATTCCATGAGAATGTACTATTTATATACTATATGAAAATTACATTTTATGTAATTTACAGGTACACTTTATTAAATAATTTATCCACAGCATCATGACCAAAATTTCAAGCCATAAACCAATACCATTTGGATTTCTTTTGCTTTATGTTTGTTTGTTTCAGCACGTCAACCAGAAATGCTTAAGGGTTATTTCTGGCTCTGCAGACAGGAATTACTCCTAGCAGGCTTGGAGTCCATATGGATATGGATGTCAGGGATTAAACCTAGACTGACTGTGTACAAAGCAAAATAATAGTACCTGCTATATTATTGCACTGGCCCTAGTGAAGGTGTTTAAAATGGCAAATGTCAGAAAAACGTTAACTTTGGGAAATACTTGCTATGATTTCTTGAATGGCTCTTCATCGTATTTTTCTCTATGTTCTTAAAGGACACCAGTGTGTTTATATTGCTTCTCTTGAACTCATCCAATAGTTAGTTCTCTGGTATGCTATTCATTTGTTTTTAGACTTTTCCCATCTTGTATTTATTTTTAGAGATTTCTTCCTGAATCTCACCTTGAAGTTAACCAATCTATCTCCAGCTATTATTATTCTATTCAAATATTTTTTTTCTAAATAATATCTTTATTTAAATACCTTGATTACAGACAAAGTGTAGTTGGGTTTCAGTCATATAAAGAACACCCCCCCTTCACCGGTGCAACATTCCCATCACCGATGCCCCCACCCTCCCTCCTCCTCCCCCCCGCCTGTATTCGAGACAGGCATTCTACTTCTCTCACTCATTGATGTTGTCACCATAGTTGTCAGGGTAGTTATTTCTCTAACTGCACTCAACACTTTTTGTGTGAGCCAAATCAAGAGCCAGTCCTTCCAGCCCTCATCTCTATTGTCTCTGGGCATTATCACAATAATGTCTTTTATTTTTCTTAAAACCCATAGATGAGTGAGACTGTTCTGTGTGTATGTCTCTCTCCCTCTAATTTCACTCAGCATAATAGATGCCATGTACATCCATGTATAGGAAAATTTCATGACTTCATCTCTCCTGATGACTGCATAATACTCCATTGTGTATATGTACCACAGTTTCTTTAGCCATTTGTCTGCTGAAGAGCATCTTGATTGTTTCCAGCCTGGCTATTGTAAATAGCACTGCAGGCACTAACTTTTTTTGTTTTTGTTTTTGTTTTTTTGGGCCACACCCGGTGACGCTCAGGGGTCACTCCTGGCTATTTGCTCAGAAGTCGCTCCTGGCAGGCACGGGAGACCATATGGGGAACCGGGGATCGAACCGTGGTCCATTCTAGGTTAGCGCAGGCACCTTACCTCCAGCGCCATCGCCCGGCCCCAGACACTAAATGTGCTCCCTGGAACTACATGGCCCACCAAGCACCTCTGGATATAACCCTGGTGACACCTAAGCACTGCCTGGCTAAAAATAAATTGTCAGGTCCACACTACTTTTAAGTTTTCACCATATTTACAGATTTTGATTATTTCCTATTTGTGTCTGGACCTGACTTGGTGGCACTCAGAGATCACACTTGGCAGTGCTAAAAAAAGACTATGTACGGTACCACGGAGAGAAGACTGAGTTGCCACTTAAAAGGCAAGCACCTAACCTGCTGTACTCATTTCTCCAGCCCCATATTCACAGAATTTACCTACCATTTGGTGAAGGAAATTATTTGTTACGACAGAGACAGCACAGAGCAGTAAGAGCTAGAACCTTTGAAGGTGAGATTCAGGTGTTCGTCAGCTCTGCGCAACTCTGGGCAAGCCATGTACTTGTAAACTGGAATGGTCTGTTATCCATGGCAGGAATATTATTTTTATTAAGTAATTCCTTGGTAGTTAGAGAACATAAGAAGCATGTTCTCAGAAATATAACGGAATATAATTCTTATATTAAAAACACTCCAGGGGCCGGAGAGATAGCATGGAGGTAAGGCATTTGCCTTGCATACAGAACATGCAGAAGGTCGGTGGTTCGAATCCCAGCATCCCATATGGTCCCCCGAGCCTGCCAGGAGCGGTGTCTGAGCTTTGAGTCAGAAGTAACCCCTGAGCGCTGCCAGGTGTGACCCAAAAACCAAAAAAATAAAGTAAAAATACTCCAACTTCAGAACAGAATATTCTGAGATAGGCATGTGGTAACCGTGCATAAAGCTATTCATTTTAGTCATTCTTAATCAAACATATAAGCTACACATGGTATAAATAGAAGAACTGACTTTAAAATGAGGGGGACGGACGAGAATGAATAGTGACCTAGAAACACAGTTTTAATGTATTGCTTCAAAAGGTCTTCATAGCTTTTCCCCAAGATTTAAATTTTAATTTGCCTTGTAATTAAGACCAGATACCTTTGCATTTCATAAAAGGAGTATGTTTTCATAAATCCTTCACCAAGCCAGTTATATGATTGTTTAAATTTGTATCTTGATTTTTAGAATATATTTTCAGAGTTCATCACAATTGAAA
>PVKC010000759.1:18846-59863 GCA_004027635.1 Crocidura indochinensis
TTTTTTTTTTTTTTTTTTTTTTTTTTTTGGTTTTCGGGCCACACCCGGTGTCGCTCAGGGGTTACTCCTGGCTATTTGCTCAGAAGTCGCTCCTGGCAGACGCGGGGGACCATATGGGGAACCGGGGGATCAAACCGCGGTCTGTCCTAGGTTAGCACAAGGCAAGGCAGGCACCTTACCTCCAGCGCCACTGCCCGGCCCCCTGTATGATACTCTTTACTCTCTAAAATAGAACACTTGAATTTCTTTGGTTTTGGTGCCACACCCAGCTGTGCTTAGGATTTACTCCTAGCTCAGTGCTCAGGAATCACTCTTGGTGGGTCCAGCAGACCATACAGAATGTTGGGGAGCCAAATCAGGTCTGCCAGTACAAGGCAAATGCCCTTCCTGCTGTACTATTCTCTCCAGCCCTAAAACAGAACACCATAAAGTAGTCTTGAAAGATAGAGAATTAGTTCTCTGGTATAATAATAAGAACACAGATTATAACATCACATACATTATTGGGTTGGAGCAATAGTATTACAGGTAAGGCTCTTCTGCTTTGCATCTGGCTGATTTCTGGCCAGGAGTAAGCCCTGAGCAACACCAGGTATGTCCCCAAAATAAAAAAAATAAATAAATAAAAGTAGTCACTATTCCGGTGTTATAAAAAGAAAAAAATGGTAAGAGGAAAAAAAAAGAGAGAAAAGTAAAATGCCTTCCCCCGAACAGGCATGGTGTACACTGTATGACTGGCTGAAACTCAGCCATGAACAATTTTATAAACATGGTGCTTAAATAAGGTAATTAGTAAAAAAAAAAAAATGTTTTTAGCAGTAATCACTGAAAAAAGGGAGATAGGAATAAACATAGAATAGTCTCACTCATCTGTGGGATATAAGGAAATTAAAGGACCGTTTGGCAATAGTATGAAGAGATGTAGAGATGAGGGGAGGAGCAGGCTATGATGGGAAGCTTGCCACAAAGAGTAGTGAGTGCATAACTGCACTGACAACCACCATGACAATGATAGAGAAGTGGAATGCCTGTCCCCGACAGTCTTTTATTTTTCTTAAACTCCTAGATGAGTGAGACTATTCTGTCTATAGTTCTCTCCCTCTGACTTATTTTATTCAACATAATAGTAGCTTTTGTGTTCCTAGGGTATATATTCCTACCAGTAATATAACTGGATTATACGGGAGCTCAAGTTCCAGTTCTTTGAAGAATCTCCATATTGTTTTGCACAAAGGCTGGACTCTCTTGCATTCCCACCAGCAGTGAATGAGAGTTCCTTTCTGTCCACATCCCCGCCAGCACTGATTGTTCTTGTTCTGTGTGATGTGTGCCAGTCTCTGTGCTGAGATGGTACCTCATTGTTTTGATTCAGCATTTTTGAGCTGCAAATTTTTTAGCTTAAACTTGAACCACACCTATTTTTTTTTCATTTACTCTTTAAGCACTGTTTATTTATGCATCTTTCTTCCTTCCACTGAACTTTAGCCTTATGATTAAACTCTATAAACCTATTACAGAACAAATTTTTTACCATTTGATACTGTATCTGTGTAGCACTTTAAAAATACATTGTTAGGGACCAGAGATAGTACAGTGTGTAGGGCATTTGGACCAATACAAGTTCAATCCCTGGCATCCTATGTGGTTCCCCAGGAATAACCCCTAACCACCACAAGAATTATTTAAAAAAAAAATTATCCCAGGGTTTCTCAATCACAGCCAGAGAATACTGCTGCCCTGTGCGTTGTAAAGATGAGCAAAATCCTTAGTCTCTACCTACACACTGTCAGCACATATGAATGGGTAATATTCATGAGCATATACACTGATCAATAATGTTTGTAGGGCCAGCGAGGTGGCGCTACAGGTAAGGTGCCTGCCTTGCGAGCGCTAGCCAAGGAAGGACCGCAGTTTGATCCCCTGGCGTCCCATATGGTCCCCCAAGCCAGGGGCAATTTCTGAGCGCTTAGCCAGGAGTAACCCCTGAGCATCAAACGGGTGTGGCCCAAAAAACCAAAAATAAATAATAATAATAATAATAATGTTCTCAGACACTTATCAAATGTACCCTAGAAAGTCATATATATTCTCAGAAAGGTCTGAAGTAAGATCATCCATGTGGCAAAAATGTGGGGAATTTAGATTCTGAACTCACTGTATTTAAATCCATACTTCATGTTCTTCCGATCCTGGTCTCCCCCCCCACCCCCCCGCCAGCCTTCATGTTTTTACTCTGCCTCTGCCCCACCAACACCAATACCAACACCAGTTGTCTCTCATTTAGTTCTTTGATCTCTCCGTTTTACAGGATTTTCACATTTGGCTCTCTTGGAATATCCTGGAAGATAACCAAGAATAATCCATTGAGAAAAATTCATTTAAATATATTAACTTGGGGCTTGGACGATAGTACATAAGGTAGAACACCTGCCTGGTGCAAGGCCAATCAGGTTTCAGTCCCTGGCATCTCACATGTTTGCATTCCTGAGTGCAGAGGATCTAAATTTGTTGGGTCACAGCAGCAATGCCCAGATGCTACTCCAATAATGTTACTGAGGTGTCATTCAGGGGTCCTTATTATTATTATTTTGGTTTTTGGGTCACACCGGCAGCGCTCAGGGGTCACTCCTGGTTCTATGCTCAGAAATCGCTCCTGGCAGGCTCAGGGGACCACATGGGATGCCGGAATGCGAACTACCGTCCTTCCGTATGCGAGGCAAATGCCTTACCTCCATGCTATCTTTCCAGCCCATGCGGTCCTCATTCTTATAAAGCATATGTTGCAGCCTTTGACCTATCTCCCCAGTCCTTAAAATATTTTTGATGCTCAAACTGAGATTATACTCTTCTCTAAAAGCTGCTTGTTCTGCTTTGCTGAGGATGGACCTGAAGCCTCACACACGATATATGTTCTACCACTGAGCTACAACCCTAGCTAAATTCTGTCATCAGATTACTTCTGTGCTATCCATGGACTGGCAAGATAAAGAGGCTAAAGTGTTTGCCTGGCATGCAATTAATCCTATTTAGATCCATGACACCACACATGAACCCTTGAGCCAGGAGTGATCTCTAGACATAGCCAAGAGCTAAGTAAGCTCTGAGCCACTGCTAAGTATGGCCAAAAACAAAACAAATTAAAAATATTAACATACATAACATAGTATCCAATGGAAGCAAACTGTTAATTTCACACCTTTATTAAAAAAAATAACATGAATAAATTTGTAACTGTTTCAATTTAATACAATAGAGGAGTATTCATAGGAGTATTAAGAATTAATACATATGGAAATTCTGAAATATTCACTTTGTGCCCTTTTCTGTAAAGGCATATAAAATAACACATGTAAAAATAATTTCAAATTAATTCCTTTTAAATTTTCAACAGGTAACCACTGGTCGACTAAGAAAGGATCAGCAAGCAGATGATGATGACGAGGATGAAGACTTAGATATTACAGAAGATGAAAGTTAATTTTTATTTTCATCTTAAATTACTTGGAATTCAGTATTATTATTATAAAACTTTATACTGGCTTATATAAATTCCCAAAAAGTTTACTGGAAATGGAAAAAAAATTAAACGAAATGTAACTGACCAAAAACGAAAGTTTGTAAGACTATTATACTAGTATAAGAATACTATACAACTGTCATTTCAACATTGTACCTAGTGAAATATCTTTTGTATAGGTGCCATTTTTAATTATATATTTCAAAATAATTCATAATGCATTGTATTATATACCTAGATGTAAGTAGACACAACCCAAAAGATCTACATTTTCACTATTTAGAGGAACATGATTTAATCACCAGAAAATGGTCCTACATACTTTCTCTGATTAAATATAAATATTTCATACACCTTAGACAAGCTTTCTTTTTTCTTTGGCTTTTTATCCATTTTACTAACCTGGTTTTATGATTCACATATACAATGGCTTTTCAGGAAAGCAACAGTATTGTAATCACTCAAAGGTAAAGGATGTTAGGATATCACTTTCACAAATACAAATAGAACAAAGTTTGCTTACTACTTTTTTTTAAGAAAGCCATCAGTCTAATTCTGGTTTGAAAATCAAACCATTATCATATATTATACATAATTCAGTGTATAATTGGAAAATTGTAATTTTGTTTAAGAAAATGTTATGGGAATCCATAAATAAAAATGTAATAAAAAATTTACCAGTTATAATCTATCTACTTATAGATTTATTTATTTATTTATAATTACTTATTCTGGAAGTATAAAACAAGAACCATTCAGTATAGCTGATGCTTTTGTTTCTTTGAATGGGAAACTGTACTTGTTATTTTGTGGCTCACTAGTGGTCAGGCATATAAAATCATAATAAAGTTTATAAAAGCAATTATAATAGAAAAATAAAGACACTCTAAGGATCTTTATGACTGTTCTTCGTAACTATTAACAAAGGCATTGCTTCCTGAGGATAGTTCTAAGTGATAAAATTAATTTGATAACTCTTAAAAATATTTTAAGTTCTTAAATTGATGATCTTAAATTGAAATATAATTGCAGTTTTCTGTACTATTTGCATGATGTATCGGGAGAAACAAACGTTATTGTTTTTCTTTCCCTTTTGTAGCAAATCACTTATTTTGAACATCAGTTGCTCTATCCTGAAAGTTAAAAAGTACCTGACATAAAAACCAATATGTTAAGAATTAATATAAAATGCCTAACTCAAAAAAATTTGTTCTGTGAACAACAGGAATACAACATGACACTTTCATCAATGTAAAATCAAGTTTTAGACTGATGTAGTTTGGCAACTTTTTTCTTAAGACTAGATAGTCAATATTTTCTGTGTGAGCTTTTAATTAGATAAATTAAGGCCATCACAAAATCACATAATCATTTAAGAAGTAGCCACATTTATAAATGTGAAAAGCCACTTCTCCCTTCTTTACTGCAAAAGAAACACAAGCAACCAAGTTATTCAACAGTCCTCCATTTATTACCACCAGTGGCACCAAATAAATGATAGTCACAAGAAACCACTATCTGATATTTACTATAGAGTGAAGTGACAATATCACTATTCAGCAATAGGATCAAGAACTATTGCTTTTGACAGTGTTCTTAGTATAAAAGAGCATTTCTAATATGATTCTTAGCTATCTAAAAGCATTAAGCTTACTTTCTAGATATTCTTTAGCTACTAGAATGTAGCCAGAATGATAAAACACTAGTACCACTGGATATTACATTAAGAATCAACATGCTTCCAGTGTACCTCATGCAATGAAAGCAATATTTGCTGAGATAATCATAGCTGGGTAAAGGTGTATGAGGATATAGCACACTATTTTTTTTTTGTATTGAAATTGGCGATGTGCTGTTGGTTTTCTAGGAGTGGAAAATATAGCCTGATTTGCTGCATTTCCCTATTTCCATGGTGAAAAATCCTACTGTGGCCAATTTCAGTTATAAAAATACCATTGAAGGCATAATTGGGAAGAGAGGTGCAATAACAACTCCCAATATGTAAAAGACAGTTCCTATAATAAACATTTTAGAAAGAAAAATATATATTAATAAATTATAGAGTAAAATATATGAGTTTCATAATCAAATACAAAGCTTGCCACCTACCAGTTAACTACAACAGTCCTACTCTCATGTAGAAAAGCATATCCATACTATTTACTGTTCACATTTTTGTTTCACCTTAGCTTGATACTTATTTGAGAAGTGCTTCCATATATTTGTCATGAAGGCAGATCAAATAAATCATCTGTATAATGCTTAAGGATTTAAATTTCTTATATCTTGCTGGTTTGGATGTTGCAAAGAACAGATTTACCCTTCTGGCTATTTGTAAGCTAGTTTAGTTAAACTGATATGGATTTTTTTTTTTTGGAACCATATTTACTAGTTAACTCTAGCAAGCAGGATAATCACTAAAATGAAAACACAAACTTTAGTTGGCTTCTTTAGGCTTTAAGTCATTAAATCAATGCCAAAAACATACTGTTGAGATTAAGTATTGACAAAGTATTCTACTTTGGCAATGTCCTATTATTAAATTACTAAACTACCAAAGATAAATTCAAATTTTATTATTCCGTTTGGGGAATATGTGGATCACAAAACTGAGGGAAATTGTTTTATGTAAACTCTGAGGTTAACTTATTTTTTATCAAATCATACCTAATATAATGAACAAGTGATATATAAATAACCAAGAGATAAACAAATGCTACATTCTTTAGCAACTGTACATCCTAATTTTATCCTTTTAAATAATGCTTTTAAAAGAACACTGGGAGTAAGAAAATATCTTCTACTCATGAAAATATATTTAATATATTTAAATTACAAAAATTTTTAAAATGCCACTGAACGAAGTAGGCAAATATATTATGAGCATGAAAGTTTGGGCTGAAATTGGTCCATGATTTACTAGCAATTATTCAAGTAAGTTTCTTAGCTAATCTAAATATCAATATCTCACCTATGAGATTAAAAAAATATTCTGGGCAATGTGAAGATTCCACAGGCAAAACACACTGCTGAACACACTATAAGAGCCCAATAAAACATTAATATAATGAATACAGAAAACCAAGTCCAGTAATTGCAAAATATACAAACTATGTGCTGTTTATCAGAGAAGTCAAAAATTCAAGCACAAGTCTTATTGTTGAATCTCTAAATGAATGAAGTTTCGAAATTAAACAAAAAATGAAAAATGTCATCAGTAAATTCTTCCTAGAAACAAACTATATCCTTGTAACAAAAGTTTTAGGTAAACATTCTGTATTGAATAGATTCTTTCCAGTATTAAGCCTAACTGTCCCCTGGTACCTATCATTAGTCTTATATCAATCAGTATATTATTCATTTTGTCGATGAGATGTTTAAGAAACCATAAAACTATACATTAACACTCTGTCTACTATAGAATGGTTATTGGTCCCCACCTATCATAAATACATACTAATGTATCTGCTGTAAAACTTCACAAAGCAACTGATTGTGTTTTCTTTTTATAAATACAAGTTAATTCCTTCATTCAGTTGCAACATTTTTATTTCTATAAAAATTTTGCAATTTATGAACAAGGAAACTAAGAATATCCTAGGCTCTTTACACGCAAGTAAGTTCATAGTCTGTCCATTTTTTAACTATATTAACAGGAATACTGACAGTAATATCTGAAAACAAGGAAGAGGGCCTGGCATTAATTTTGCAGGCAGTTAGCAATGAAAACACCTAACCCGAACAATCAGTCACTGACCATTTCATTATACAATTTGAATAAGAGGGATAGACTACAGATTAGAAACTCACGTGAACATAAAATGTATCCTCCCCAAATACAACTCTGCTATCTATATATTTTGAGGTTTATCAGATATCAATAAAAAGTGATGAGATCAGGGAATTATTCTCCCCCACTGTCAAAACATATCGTTTTAAATTAGAAAAAAATGAATGGCAATCTGCAGGCAAAAGTAAACAAGACTCACATTCTATAACACACTTGTTCTAATCAAAGGTCAAAACAAATGTTTCCTTTCATAAGATAATTAAAAGCAAAACACTGAAAAAAAATGCATTTTACTGCATCAATACTGTCGGGAGGTAATTCTGAATTGGAGGTTTTCTTTAGATCAAAATTAACTTAACTTTGCGGGGGCCCACTGGCCTATCATTAAGATCTTTAATAGCAGCCATAGCTTCATTATAGTTGATCATAGAAACAAGAGCTTCCCCTGTAGGTAATCCTTGGTCGTTATATTGTATTGAAACTGAGTCATTTACGACTCGATAACCATGGAAAAAATCTAGAATTTCATGAACACTGGCTTTAAAGGGAAGATTCATAATTTTAATAGGAGTTATCCTGTCTGCACTACGATTTGAATTTGGATCGGGAACAAATCTCTCCTCAGAAAAATGTCCTGTATTACGCTTTCCAGAGTCAAATTTGCCACTTTCAGGACGGCCAAAATTGACAACAGTACGATGACTCCTAAAACCGTCAGGTGGGCCCCTCTTCTTTGCAGGTGGTCTAAAGTGATCAGAAAGTCTAGAGCCCTCTGGAGCTTCCCGGACATCTTCCTCGGGAAGCCACTGGACGTCCTCATTCGAAGGGCATCTAAAATCTTCCTCCTGGGGGCTCCTGAAGTGCTCATCAGGAGTATGCCTAAAATCTCTATCAGGAGGCCCCCTAAAGTCTTCATCCGATAGGTGCCTGAAATCTTCCTCTCGGGAACGCTTAAAATGCTCTTGAGGTGGCCGCCTGAAATGCTCCTGAGGTGGTCGCCTGAAATGTTCCTGAGGCAGGCGTCTGAAAGGCTCCTGGGATGGTCTCCAAAAGTTCTCCTGGGAAGAACGCCTGCCATGCTCCTGGGAAGACCGCCTGCAATGCTCCTGGGAAGACCACCTGTCATGCTCCTGGGGGGACCGCCTGCCATGCTCCTGGGAAGACCACCTGCCATGTTCCTGGGGAGACCGCCTGCCATGCTCCTGGGGAGACCGCCTGTTATGCTCCTGGGAAGACCACCTGTCATGCTCCTGGGTGGACCACCTGTCATGCTCCTGGGTGGACCGCCTGCCATGCTCCTGGGGAGACCGCCTGCAATGCTCCTGGGGAAGCCTGTGAAAATACTCCTTGGATGGCTTCCTGAAATGTTCTGGTGATGGTCGCCTCCTAAAGTGTTCTTGAGGTGGTTGCCTGAAGTGTTCCTCTTCAGGAGAATGTATGAATTCCTCCTCATCAAGCTGCCTTAAATCCTCCGGTAGCCGCCTAAAGTTTGCCTCGGCAGGCCTCCTGGAATCCTCCTCACAGGGTTGTCTAAAATCTTCCTCTGATGGTCGCCTCCAGTCCTCCACCCATTGGTGCCTGAAGCCCTCTTCCCGTGAGTGTCTGAAATCCTCATCCTTTGGGTGTCTGAAATCCTCCCAAGGGTGCGTGAGGTCCTCAGGAGATCTTCTTAAGTGTTCTTCCCGAGGGAGCCTAAATTCTTCTGGAGAATATCTGAAGTCCTCTGAGGAATGCTGACAGTCTCTCGGAGGGTGCCGATCAAACTGCCTGGAATCCTTCTGGGGATGTCTGAAATTGTCTGGTTGCCTCAAATCCTCATGACGTCGCAAGTTTTCCAAACGGTCAACTGAGTACATGAATGGATCATTTGACTCAAACGAATGGAAATGGTCATCTCTATCACATGACTGAGAATGATCTTGAATTCTTTCACTGAACATCACTGGAAAATTTACACCGAATTCCTGCATTTGTGCTTCAGAGATAAGTCTCAGTAACACCTCTGTCCCCAAGAATCTTCGCCGGTTTAAACGTTCGGCTCTCATGGCCTGTTCTTCTGACTTGAATTTCACCAATGCTTCTCCCAGACCAACTCCCTTGTCATCATAAAGCAAGTAAATGTCATCCTCGGCAAGAAGAAAGTCTGCAAAGAACTTCTGCACTTCAATTTTTGTGACATCAAATGGAAAATTTCTTATATATATGCAGAGTTTCTGGCCAGAGTAGCCTTCTTGAGATTTTTGTGATACAGGCCCAAGCCTCACTTTCTCTACTGACACCGGCCTTTTCTTTTCATGATATTTAATTAACTTCAACATATCTTTTCTAGATACTGGATCAATATGAACCGGACGATACTGTAAAACAGTCTTATGTAAACCCCGAGCGATATTATAGTCTCTCAGAGTCTTGAACATCACAAAGGCATTCCTTGTTCTTCTGTCATCTTTATATAAAAACTTAATCTGTTCATTAGTCAGATCCGTATCTCTAAAGAAATTTCTCAAATCTTTTTTGTTAACATTTACGGACAGGTTTTTCAATTGGACATAATATCCATGAGGAGAAAGAGGACGTGTTCTTCTGGGAGACTTTGAAAGAGATCGTCTTCGAGAATGTCTATCATTCATTTCTCTCGGTGGAGAGTGCTCATCAGTTCTCACGGGAATATTACCTTCATTAATGGCATGACCACCAAATTCAATCCACTGCTCTTCTGAGCCTTGCATTACTTCTATAAATCTTGAGCCCATAAAATTCCTATGACACTTAAGACCACCTGAAGCATCGATACAGGAAGCAAATTTTACTATGGCATCACCATTATTTCGACCATCATGATGTTTTAAGAAAATGACTCCATCCACCCACAAGCCAGAGAAAAATGCACGGACATCATCTTCATTTACTAAGTAAGGCAAGCCCCGGAGAAACAAGTAAGGACTCTCAGCTTTTGACGGTCGTGTCTTTCTTGGCTTTGAATCGCCACATTCTGTGCCGTTAGTAGGAAACTCAGCATCTCGAGCAATCAGAGAGCCATATTCAGAGTGACTTGCTTTCTCCTTAGCATCCTCCATGAAATTCGAAAAGCTGCCAACCCCCAAGGTTTCAGATCCCGGTCGCTCTATTCCTATAGTCCTTTGCATTTCTGCTTTACTACTAAGAAAAAGCTCTACGGAGGAATTTAAGATAAGCCCTCCAGAGCGACTTATGGCACGTCTTGCATCTTCATCTGTTGCAAAAATAATAAAAGCCTCCCCTATTTTCCCTCCAATTATATGTACTCCTCCATCAAGAATAGTCAATCCCGTGAAGAAGCGACGAATATCCACAGGCCCCGCAATAAAAGGAAGCCCCTTTAAACGGATGACTACAGCCATGCTGAGTTCAAACCACAGCACTTTTTTGACCTGCAGACAAAAAGGTACACATAATAGCAAGTCTTATTTTGAAGCACCTTACCCCAAAGTAATATTGACTTTGTTTCTGCCTTCTTCAGCATTTAGAAATGGAAACAAAATACAAGTTCACACATTAAAAAAAATCAATTATATCAGATTCTTTTTTAAAAACAATAAGCTTTCTCATCTACAAATAAACCAACTACTTTGAAAAAACATTTCGTATCATCTGATCTGTACAGTATGAGAATCAATATAACCAATCAAAATATGCCAAGTGCTGCTTTACCACAAGACCACATCATTTTCATACTCAAAACATCTTCCATTGAAAGAGAAGTACTTCACGTATTAAGGAGTTTTACCAACCACAATTCATTTTACAAATTGTGAAATGTCATCTACATTCAGAACTTAACTTCTGTTCATGATAACAGATTGACTTCCACTAGTGAGTGCACTAGTGAGTACTTTAGTCAGAAAAGTACAGAAGTCATGTGTACCAAAGTACAGAAGCCATGTGTACCTAGAGGTACTATTTACTGATTGATTTAAATTAAGTCTGTTAAAAGCTTTAAGCTCTGGTATCTTACCTTTTTTTTTTTTAATTTCTTGGTGACCTGTTAATTCTGTAAAAGCAATTTAACTGTGGAAAGAAAATGGAATATAATTAATCTTTAGATCCTGTAATTGATTGTTAGAGAACAATGCCAGATTAGGATAGTCACTTTAAACTTAGATATTATAAGTGAAGTAATATGTGAAACAACTACAGGAATATTACAAAATTATCCTCTTTGTTCAAAGAGTTAAGTAATCATCCTCCAGCAAAAAGGAAGTACAAATTCTGCTACGTACTTAAAAATGAAAAATGTACTGAAAACTAAACAACAGTTTCTGAGTTGGAAGTAACATAGGAAAGGAGTATTTGTTTTATAGGTTGATTACAGATGTAGTTACTTGTGTATAAATTTATTAAGACTGAATTCTATGCTTGCTTAAATTCTGTGTTCACTGTCTGTAAATGTTATATCCACATTAAAAAAAAAGCCACTGTCTTACAGGCAAACTCACTATTTAAAAACATAAAAACTCTCAAGACACATCACTTTCCTCAATGAAAAAAAACCAAACCATATATCTCATTATGTTCAAGTCTCTTGCAATACTATTTCCTTTCAAGCAGAAGGCCTAATCAAATAAAGCACCACTTAAAATAACAATGAATACTGTTTCAAATTCATAAACCAATTTTCAAAATTATAAATCTAAACCCATGGTTACCATTTGGATATGATTTTAAATTTCACATATATTGCTCACAATTCCAAATGTAAGAGGAACTGGAACTCCAATATAACTAAGACAAGTACTAAAATAACCATAAAATCCTAAGTCTACTACTGCTATTCCTCCTCATCTTCAACTAAAACTTACTAAATTACTAAACTTAACCTTAAGTCAGATAGAAAATATTCAGATAAATATACAGAATCTTAAAGTCAATAAATGTATTCCATTTCAAACAACAGCCTCCTATACTGAGGAACCCAAATGGCAACGGAGAAAAAGTAAAAGCACATATAATAAAATATACTCATTTACACTATTTGGTGATTAACAAAATAAAACCAAAAAAAAAGAATATCTTAACTAGAGATCTTTCTGGAAGGGAAGCTAATATTTAATGCTTTTAGAGATGCCAAATTAGCAGTATTTAATGAAGTCTTGCCAAATGTTTTAATAGCCCTCTAAATTAAAAACTACAAATAAGTGGCTTTAATACACAAATAAAAGTGGTAGCCATTATACTAATTTTCTAATGTAAAGTGTGGTCTTGAAAACATTTTATTAGGCCTGCAAGTTCTGTTTTATTTCCATATGGCCAGTTTAAATTTTTTGAACTTTAAAGTAAGCCAACAAAGATATCAAGAAATCACTTGATATCTGACATGTTCTATATCTATATTGTGGTTAAACGGTAACAGTAATAACAAGGGCTAGTGACAGACTATAGGAGGTAAGGTACTTGTTTGCCTTGCATCAGAGATTCCCCTCTGTCACTATACCCTGCCCAAAGTGCACAGAGCTAGCATAGACCAAGAGCACAATAAGAGCACAATAAAACCCCAAATAAAAAAAAATATATATATATGAGTATTAACAAGGTTTACTATTAAAATATATGATATATTTTAATAGGGATATATGATAAATTCTTATGCCTTCTACTCAGTATTGTGAACTGAATATCATCTAAAGAAATCTATTTAAAAAATCTAAAGTTCTTCAAGAAACATTCTAACAAAAAGGATAGCTTCCCAAATAGCCTTAAAAGTTCTAAGACGCCTTCCTATTCAAATTAACTTAACAATCCTTTTCCATTAGAAAAATAGAAATCAGCAGGATACACTGTCATTTTCTCACTCCTAAACTTCTTTAAAAAGAGATTGAGCCTGGTAACAGGTGTTTCTAGGAATCAAGTTTTAGGAATCATATGCCCAATTTTAACTGACTAAAATCAAAACAATGCTCTAAGGAATCCATTGACTACGCATCTCATAAATTGAGACTCAAGACTGTAAAAACGTCTAATTTGCCACCATTATATACAACTGGTCGTTAAAACTGCCCCCCACACCCTGAGAAATATAAGGTATCACAATCACTTTCAACAACAGCACACCTAAGAGGCCACAAGAGAACAGCTGTCAAACACTTTTCCTGGTTCTCATGTTACTTCCTAACAGCAATTCCCCAGAAATCCAATTCTACATCAGCAAAACACAGAAAGCCAACTCTTCTGCATTTAAAACTTTCTACTCATGCAGGCCACAAAAGCAGTGCATGACTGTTGATGTCTGAAATGTTAGAAAGTTCTTTTTATGAAAAGATCTAAGGGGGAGAGGGGCTAAAGCTCTAGGTTTTAAAAACTCATTTTACCATGTTTATTTTAATTCAGTCACTCATCCCAACGTGATCAGAATGTGCTTAGAGTCTAAATCATGAAGAAGCCTCAGGGGGGAATAAATGAATGGGAGGGAGACAGGATTTCAGTAGAGATCAGCTCAAACTTGACAGGACACTCAAAGAGTTAAGGAGCCATTTTCCAGACACGGTGAAGGGGGTGGGGGGGGGGGCCAAACAAACCAACCAAAAAAAGCCTATGACTGTGTCCTGAAATGCAGAATGGAGGGGCACAGCACTTTCCCATTCAATTCACCTTGTAAGCTGAATAAATCACACCCCTCAATCAATCAATTGACCCCCCAGAGCCCCCACACATGGGTTGTAGGATGAGGATCTGCTTTCCTTTTCTTTCTTTTTTTCTTTTCCTCATGTGGACCTTGCAAAAGAAGAATCACAGGCCGTGATGGACGAGGACACAGAGCCCATCCCCTCAAGGTGATTGATGGTGCTGGTAGAATATGAAGTGCAATCCAGCTCAGATTGGGGCTTTCTCCAAAGTGGGGGGCACCATGCTCCAGAGATGAGGCATCCTCTTCAGCTGGGAAAATGGCTTCATCACCCCTCACTTTTGGGGTGTGGGAGGTCGCAGCTTCCTGGGGTCCGCTTCAGAAGGCCAGAATCCTCAGGTGGAATCCATGCTGTTGCAATTGCTATCTCGCAGTCTTGCAGTTTGCAGAGACCTTTGGCTCCTGGAGGCACCAAATCTGCACCTCCCCACCCCTTGCTTCCAGACAGGCCTCTCCCTGCACAACTCCTTCCAGACTGTGCCACCCCCCCCACACACACAGGGGCCCCCCAAAAACCTGCTTCAAGCAGCTTTTTTTTTTGCCTCTCAGCAAAGCCCCCACCCCAGGCCTCAGGGCCAGAATTTCTCTTGTCATTACAGACAGGGGAGGCCATGTCATGCCACCACACAGCCAAGGAGAAGAGCAGGGCAGTAAAAGCAAAACAAAAAAATACCTAGGAAATCCTTCAGAGATCTTCAGGGCCAAGAAGAAGAAGAAGAGCACTGATTGCAGGAGTTGCAAGAGGAGCACTGGAGAGGG
The DNA here is from genome assembly GCA_004027635.1 of Crocidura indochinensis. Classification (NCBI taxonomy): domain Eukaryota; kingdom Metazoa; phylum Chordata; class Mammalia; order Eulipotyphla; family Soricidae; genus Crocidura; species Crocidura indochinensis. The sequence continues at coordinate 33,571 of PVKC010000759.1, forward strand.
AGCACAGGCCCCCCAGCTTTTCCTCACTCAGCTCCTCCCCAGCTCTGCCTTGGGACAGGAGCACATTGCAAAGGCTGTCAAGTCTTGCAGACAGACAGAAAGACACACAGACAGGCAAGCAGCAGGGCCGCCTGCAGGGAAGTGAGCTTGCTCCTTGCAAAGAGCCCAGCAGAAGATGGCGCCCACGCTAGCCACGCCCCAAAGCCCCGGGACAACGGGCTCTGCGCATGCGCTCTGACGCCGACTCCGCCGCCCCGCGCGCGCCCCCGTCCCTCCGGCCCCGTCTGCGCATGCGCGCTACCGCCTGCTCTCTCACTTCCCGCGGTCCGCGACCGGTCCCGAAGGCGGGGCCGGCTGTCATCGCGGGTTTGGTACCCTGGAGCCGCTACACTGCGCATGCGCAGGCTGTTTGCGCTCAGTGGCCCGTTAGGATGCTGTTGCTTCTTCCAGCAGCTGTTGGTTTATAAAGAGATGGTGTGGACTTATAGGTTGTTTGCCTGGCTTGCGTGCAGAAGATCGGGGGTTCGAATCCAGGCATCCCATGTGGACCCCCCCAAGCCTTCCAGGGGCGATTTCTGAGCTGCATCTGACCTGAGAAAGAATATAGAGAGTTTGTAATTGTGGTGTCTAGATGCTTAGAATAAAAGTAATTATACTTAAATTGACATTGACTTTATTGTATAGATATATCATTTTTCACAATAAATAGATTTAATGTTCATAATAAAAATAATCATATTTAAATGTATGCTGACTCTATTTTATAGATTTATCATTTTTCACAATAAGTAGATTTAAGGTTTATGTCTCATAGTTACTGAACATTAATTCAATAAATATTAATGTGATTGTAAACAAAAGAAACTTGTAATCATGCTGCTTAAATAGTTATAATAAAAATGAAGTTTTAAAAATATGATACTTAAATTTACATTGACTCTATTTTATAGATTTATCATTTTTCACAATAAGTAGATTTAAGGTTTATGTTTCATAGTTACTGAACATTAATTCAATAAATATTAATGTGATTGTAAACCAAAAAAACTTGTAATCGTGGTGCTTAAATATTTATAATAAAAAATAAAGTTTTGGGGGGAGATAAAAAAAATAAAATTAAAAAAAAATGATACTTAAATTCACATTGACTTTATTTTATAGATTTATTATTTTTCACAAGAAATAGATTTAAGGTTTATGTTTCATAGTTGCTTAACATTAATTCAATAAATATTAATGTTATTGTAAACCAAAGAAAACTTGTAATCATGCTGCTTAAATATTTATAATAAAATTAAAGTTTTAAAAAAATGATACTTAAATTTACATTGACTCTATTTTATAGATTTATTATTTTTCACAATAAATAGATTTAAGGTTTATGTTTCATAGTTACTGAACATTAATTCAATAAATATTAATGTTAATGTAAACAAAAAACTTGTAATCATGGTGCTTAAATGTTTATAATAAAAAATAAAATTTAAAAAAATGATATTTAAATTCACATTGACTTTATTTCATATATTTATCATTTTCACAAGAGATATATTTAAGGTTTATGTTTCATAGTTAATTAACATTAAGTCAATAAATATTAATGATTATTTTTCAACCAAAAAAAGAAAGAACTTGACCCCAGGGCTAGAGCTGTGGTGCTAGAGGTAAGGCAAGGAGTCTGCTTGCAAGTCAAGCCCTAGTCTAGGACAGACCACGGTTCCATTCCCCAGGCGTCCTTTATGGTTTTCCCTAAGCCAGAAATGATTTCTGAATACATAACTGGGAATAACCTTTGACCGTCACCAGTGGTGGCCCAAAAGGAAAAAAAAAAAAAAAAAAGAAGAACCTGACCCAACTTGACTCCCTGGAGTTCAGGAGCAAAGTTCAAGGGTTCAGCCTGCTGGTGGTGATGGTGGAAGCGGCCTGCACAGATCTTCTGCATTCCCAAAGTCCAAGAGGGACATAAGAGAAGCTGGGCTGTGGCTTTTGCAGTGAAGCAGTTTCAGCAGACTCACTGGATTCCATTTCTTTTCTTTTATTTTTTTTAATAATTTTTATTTTGACAGAAGTGAATTACATCTTTTACAGTAATATTTTAGGTACATAGTGGCATTGAATCAGGGCATTCCCACCACCAGTGTTGTCCTCCCTCCACCCCTTTTCCCAGTATGCATCCCATATTTCCCTTCTTTGCCACTGGGCTACTAGAATAAGTGGTCCCCTCTGTATCTAGCTTGTTGTAGATTGGGTATCCATTGATTTTTGGATTTGGTGTTTAAGGCTGATCATTTTTTTTATTTCTACTCAATGTTCACATGCCTGTTTGGTCTTGGTACCATCCATTATTTCTCCCTCAATTTATGAGGCAGAACAAGATGATTCAAGTTATGTGGTTCTGTTTGAAGGGAAAAAAAAATAAAAGACCTATGCTCTATTGTCTCTCTGGTCCCAAGCCTCATTTGTTTTTGGGTCACACCCAACAGCGCTCAGGGGTTACTCCTGGCTCTATGCTCAGAAATTGCTCCTGGCAGGCTCAGGGGACCGACCATATGGGATGCCGGGATTCAAACCACAGACCTTTGCTTGCAAGGCAAATGCCTTACCTCCATGCTATCTTTCTGGCCCCATATTACTGCTAGTTTTGACTACTAGATTTTACTTGTTTTTTTAACTGGTTTTTTTTTTTACTAGTTTTTTAACTAGTTTTTTTTTTACTAGTTTTTTTTACCAGTTTTTTTAGTGGTTTTTTATTACTGCTACTTTTACTGCAGTTCAACCCTACTATAATGTCAACACCCAAAGGATATAATAAATTCAAGTTTATTTCATTTTATACATTCATCACTTGGTGAGGATGTGTCACTTCTCTATTGGTTTTCCCTGCCTCCTGATTTAATTAAATATGCTTAAAGGAGGGGGGGGGGAGATCCAGTCTTCAATACTGAGAAGTGGAAAGTATAGTTTATGGACCATACTTTTCTGACCCTCTGCTATGCATTGGGTTTTATTATTTGCTGTTAGGGAAAGCATCACAATATGTCATTGCATTGCATGCTGCATGTACAGGTAAACTTAATGGACTCTTGGTAGAAGTTGCATTTTTAAGGCATGGTTATAGATGAGATAGAAATTAGTTTTGAAATTATGGCTGCAAAGTACTCATCTAATTTAATGATAGGATGCAAGAAAGAAGACCTGTGGTTTCTAAGAATATACAAAGTGAGTTCCTAGAGTGAGAGCCAATTAGCAAATGTGTTTCAGATTTCTCATTTGCAAAATGAGGATTGTAAAATAAAAATAGAAATACCCACATGTTGGGTGAGGCCACCCCAGGCACGGTCTTTCTAACCCCTCAGGCAGACAGGTCTGATAAAGGAGGGTAGCGGTTGAGAAATAATACACTAAGCAGTGAAGAAAATATTAACCAATGTTAGCCTGCTTTTTGCTTCAGCGCCTCTCTCTGCCAGGTGTCGCCTATCTGCCATGTGTTCATTTTCTCAAGCCCAAAGCCAGAACTTTATTATTTATTATATTACCTTTATTTTTCAGAACCCCACCCTAGGCCCTGTAATCCAGGTGGGCTTTTTACATACCAGAAGAGGAGGTTAGGGGAAAAGGAAGTATAGGAAGGGTTTATCTACAGAGGATGATTATATCTACAGAGGATATCTACTCTTGGAGCCAGAGTAGCACAGCATATTTCTTCTTTTTTTTTTTTCCTTTTTTTTTGGTTTTGGGTCACACCCGACAACGCTCAGGGGTTTCTCCAGGCTCTATGCTCAGAAATCACTCCTTGGCACTCCTGGCACCAGAGTTCCATGAAATATTGTCTGGTGTGCCGTGAGAAAAATTCCAATATCATCTATAACATGCAGTTTTGGCTCAAAAATAGACCAATCATTAGATTCTTTTTTTTATTAATATCTTTATTTAAACACCTTGATTACAAATATGATTGTGGTTGGGTTTCAGTCATGTAAAGAATTAAAGAACATCCCCTTCACCAGTGCAACATTCCCATCACCAATGTCCCAAATTCCCCTCCTCCCCACCCCCTCCCCACCTGTACCCTAGACAGGTTTTCAACTTCCCTCATTCATTCACATTGTTATGATAGCTGTCAGTGTAGTTATTTCTCTAACTGCACTCATCACTCTTTGTGGTGAACTTCATGTCGTGAACTGGACCTTCCAGTCCTCCTCTCTTTTGTCTCTGAGAATGCAAAAATGTCTTACTATTCTGCGTCTATCTCTCTCCCTCTGGCTTATTTCACTTAGCATAAAAGAATCTGTGGTACATATACACAATGGAATATTATTCAGCCGTCAGGAGAGATGAAGTCATGAAATTTTCCTATACATGGATGTACATGGAATCTATTAGGCTGAGTGAAATAAGCCAATCATTAGATTCTAAAGACAGAGAGAGACTGAGAGCTGTTTGATGATGAGCTACGTGTGTCTTTCTTCGATTCCTGCCAGAATATCATCTTTGTGTTCAGTCAAACAGGCCCAGGTTTCACACTGAGTAAGTGAACAGAAATATGAACAATTATAAAATACTTTATTATGTCCTAATAAAATTATTATAAAATAATTTCTTTGTGTTCGATTTGTATTCAAGAGAATTACTTTATATATAGTCAATATAGGCACAGAGTTAAATTTTTTTTTTTGGTTTTTGGGTCACACCCGGCAGTGTTCAGGGGTTACTCCTGGCTCCATGCTCAGAAATTGCTCCTGGCAGGCACGGGGGACCCGCATCCCATAGCCCTGAGCCTGCGAGAAGTGACTCCTGTGTGCAGAGCCAGGAGTAATCCCTGAGCACCTTCTAGTGTAGAAAAAAATAGTTTAAAAATTAAAAAATATATAGCATGTGCTCTTCTGCTTGTCAGAAAATGTTGTTTTGTTTTTGTTTTTGTTTGTTTGTTTGTTTGTTTTTGGCCACACCTGGCGGTGCTCAGGGTTTATTCCTGGCTCTATGCTCAGAAATCACTCCTGGCAGGCTCAGGGGACCATATGGTGCCACGACCTCCTTGTCTGGGAACTTCAGGGAGTTCTCGGGGTCCCCAGGAAAGTGGGTGCAGGGTTCGGTGAAGGAAGGAGACACACTCAGTTGTTGTGGAGGATCATAATTGTGTGTCTGCCTATTGAATGCCACAGCGTATATTTAAACATGAATTTTACAGTGAGAGGCTGCCTATACCTGCTTTCTTGCAAGGTTAAAAAATTGTGTTTTCCTGTTAGCAGCAAGCTAATCAGTACATACTGTTTGATCTATGTTTCTTTACAACAGATAATTCATTCACAGGCCTTTAGTGTGTGTTACAAATCTTCTGAATGATAAGTTCCATTTAAAAGACAGAGGGGAGTTGAGCCAGAGGCATCTCTGGTATCGAAGGGCAAACTTTAACATCTCAAAGCTTTTTACTCCTTACTCCCAGGCTGGACCTTGGGTGTCAATTCTGATATACATTAAAAGATTACCAAGTCTGTCAAGTGTTCCTACAAAGGGCTCCTTTCATCTGAGTGAGCAGAATATCTTTTGAAAGACTAACTGTACTTTGAGAATTACAAAGTTATTTTTATGTTTCTCTTGATGCTGATTTTTCCAGGTAAAGCGATATTTAATCAAGGCCATATTTGTATGTACTAATTAGAAAGTAAATGTTCAACGATATACATATTTAGCAAAACAGCAGGGAGAATCTTATTAGGCCAAATATATGTTTGCAACTATTATTTGAAACTATTACTATGCTTGAGAAATATGGCCCTCACTTTTCAAGGAAGCAGCCTTTCTTTGGGGTCTTTTCTCAACCATCCATACTGGGGGAGCCCAGTGGGCCTTCTAATTTTAACTTTCCTTAAATTATGGTGGCATATCTTGATCTTTTATATCTTGATATATAAATATCAAGATATCCTTATATCCTGATCCTTTTAAATATATTTAATATCAAACAGCTATTTTTCTAACTCTCCAACATCCACAGGAAGAGCCTTTCATCTCTTGGTCTGAGTTCCAAAGATCTCTATCCCTCTTGTTTTTCTTGACTTGTATCAATTCTCCTTGCATTGTGTGAGCATAGACTGTGTCAGGCACCTTGCTAATGCTTCTGAAAGACAGAAAATAAAGAATTTACAGACATCTTTCCTAGTAAGATCATATTCTAGAGGAAACAGCACAGGAGTATATAGAGAGGACAGGATTCATGCTTTGAGGTCTGGGATTAGGCAGATTCAACAATGAATATCCACGTTTGCCATTTAATGACTGAACCAATTTTTATATTTATATTTCTAACATTTGTAGAGTATTAGTAGTAGTACTACAGGCACTACTGCTATAGTATCAGGAGGTCTCTACAAGACTATTATGAAGACAAAATGAATTTATACTTGTCAAGAACTTGACACTGGAGGGCCAGAGAGATAGCATGGAGGTAGGGCATTTGCCTTAAATGCAGAAGGAAGGTGACTCAAATCCCAGAATCCCATATGGTCACTTGAGTCTGCCAGGAGTGATTTCTGAGCTAGTCAGGAGTAACTCTTGAGCGCTGCTGGGTGTGACCCCCCCCCAAAAAAAAACCAAGCCAAACAAAAGAACTTGACATTGTCCATAACATACAATAAACTCAGTAAAATTTAGCTATCAAGAAGGCTGTGAGACGTGATAGCATAGCAGATAGGGTGTTTGCCTTGAACATGGCAGACCTGGTTTAATTCCCGCATCTTATATGGTCCTCTGAGTAATGTCAGGAGTAATTCCCAAGTTTGGTGACAGGAGTAATCCTTGAGCATTGCCAGCTGTGACCAAAATAAACAAACAAACAAAAAAAACATTAATAAGAATGGGGTCAGAGAGATATTACAGCAGGCAAAACACCTTTCACTTGACTGACCTTGGTTGGACCCCCAGGATCCTCTATGAGTGATCTCTGAGCATGCTGAGTATGGTCCAAGAACCCAAAAACAACAGCAACAACAGCAAAAAGTTGAGAAGGCCGACCCAAATCAGAGTGCCTAACTCTGATTCTTGGTGCTTTTTATCACTTTAGTTGTTGAGTTCCTCTTCTTACTTTCCTCAGCTATTAAATGAGGATCATAATAGGAGAGCTGTGTGTAGATGAAATGAGTATATAAAGACATTAAACACGCATAGAAAAGCAATAAGAAAGGCATATTCCATTAATTATATTCATATTCCTCTGGTGGCTACATTTGTAGCTATTAGTGGTTCTTGAGACATTTCTTACAAAACTCCTTGAGACTGTCTTGGAGACTTTTAATGATGTTTTGCTTATTCAATTGTACTTTATATTTTTTAACATTTTAAATAGAAATATAACAATTTATTTTTTAAAAATAATTTCTTTATGTAAGCAATATGGTTACAAAAATGTCATAGTCGGGTAATAGTCACTGAATCTATATCATCATTCCCCAGTATAAGGTCCCAGCTACAATATTCACCATCTCTCTTCCTCCCCAATCCCCTGCAGTCTTTAGGATAGGTATTCTATTTATATATCTCACTACTATTGTCAAAGTAGTGGTGAACTATGTTCACCACTCATTGTGGTGAGCTTCAGTCTCTCCAACCCTCATCTCTAATGTCTCGGGGTACTATTACCATACTATCTTTCATTCTTAAAATTAATAGATGAGACTATTCTCTCACTCAGAGATAGTGAGACTGTCTCTCACTTTCTGACTCATTTTACTCAGCAAAATAGTCTTCGTGTCCATCTATGAATAGGCAAATTTCATGACTTCATTCTGAGTAGAATTTAATTGTGTTGACATACAACAGTTTTGTTAGCCAATCATCTGTTGTCAGGTACCTGTGTTGTTTCCAGATTATGTCTATTGTAATAGCATTGCAATAAACATTGTGGAGAGGACTTTATTGTGTTTTTGTGTTTTTGTATATCTCTAGGAGGAATATTACTTGATCAAATTGGGAGCCCAATTTCCAGTTTTTCGAGGAATATCTACATTGTTTTCCAAAAAGGCTATACTAGACAGCATTATCACCAGCAGTGAATGAGCATTCCATTCTCCCTGAATCCACACCATTTCAACTAAGTAAGTTTTTCAGTCTAATATTTCAGTTTTCTCATTTCTATTTTCATAACTCGATTTTTCTTTTTTGGGTCACACCCAGCGATGCTCAGAGGTTACTCCTGGCTTTGTGCTCAGAAATCATTCTAGGCAGATACGGGGGCTATACGGGATGCCAGGATTCGAACCACCATTCATCCTGGATCGGCTGCTTTCAAGGCAAACACCCTCTGGTCCCAAACTCTTGATTCTTAGTTGTGGTCCATTCAGTTTGTTCCAAGCTTTCTTGGAATTCTTTGAGCATCCTATATTTTTCTCATCTAAGTCCTTATCTTAGACTCTAAAAAAAAGGTGGTTGGTACTATTTGGGTCATCAGAGCTCGCATCTTCATTCTTTAATCATGCTGGAGGCCTGTGGATTTTTGGTCACAGTTGCAGTGTGGTGTTTTGCATGTGTGTGCCCGTGAATTCCATTATCTGTCTCTGTCCATATTGGTGGGGATCCACTTAACTGTGAAAATTTCTAGGCACCAGGCACCAAGCTGATAATCCTTTCTGTCTTTCATGGTGGGGGTCCATTTATCTGAAGAAGCTTTCTGGATTCATGGTGCCAAGCTCTTTTACCTTTCTATCTCTCTCTTTGATGGCAGAGGCCCACTCACCTGGCGAACCTTTCTGGGCTGCTGGCACCAAGCAGATTCCCTTTTCTGTCTCTGTCCTTGAAGGCAGAGATCTGCTCATCTGTGGAGGCTCTAGGATCTGACATCAAGCATTTCCCATTTCTGTCTCTGTTCTTGATGATAGGAGTCTTTTTACCTGGAGGGGATTTCTGGACACCCGATACCAAACAGATTCCTGTTTCTGACTCTGTCCTTGATTATGGGGTTCCACTAACCTCACAAGATTTTCTGGGCTTCCAGCACTTATTACATTCTATTTCTATCTCTAGCCTTGATGGGGGAGACCCGCTTACCTGATGAGGCTTTCAACATGCGTTGGGCCAGGAGATTCTTCATTCTTTCTATTGTGGTGAGGGTCAACTTATTTGGTGATGCTTTCTGTTGCCTGTGCCAAGCAGATGATGACAGTGATCGTTTACTCTGCATGACTTTTGGACTCACCACACCGAAAAAGATTCCCATTTCTGTCTGTCATTAATAGCTGAGATCTGCTTACTGGTGAGGCCTTCTGGTCTTCTGTGCCCAAAGTCAAGCAGATTTCCCTTTCTCCGTCTGACCTTGAGGAACAGCTGATTTACCTGATGAGGTTTTCTGGGCTCCATGTATCAAGGAGATTCCCCGTTCTGTCTCTGTCTTTGATGAAGGAAGTTCTTGTACCTTGGTACAAGATACAAGGAGCTCTTGATGCCAAGCCAATTCTGCTTTTTTATCTCTACCCTTGATGGTAGGGGTTCGCTTACCTGATGAGGCTTTCTTGACAAGCAGAGCCAAGCAGATTTTCTTTTGGTATCTGTCCTTGATATCTGGGGTCCAATTACCTAGAAGATTTTTTTGTTTGTTTGTTTTGTTTTGTTTTGTTTGGCTCCCAGCACTATTCATATTTTCATTCTGTCTCTGTTTGATAGAGGGGAATCCTCTTACCTGGCAAGGAATTTGTGTCTTCCACCAAACAGATTCCATTTTTAATCTCTATGCTGATGGCAGGAGTTAGCTTTCCTGATGCTACTTTTTAGTGCTTGGCACCACGCAGATTCCCCTTTCTGCCTCTATCTTTAAGGGCAGAGTCCACTTACTTGCCAGGTTTTCCAGGCTCCTGGCACCAAACAAGATTCCCCTTCTATCTCTGTCCTTCATTGTGTGGGTCTGCTCACCTGGTTATACTTTCTGGGTGCCCAGAGCCAAGAAATTCCCCTTTCTGTCTATTTTTGAGATCTGGCAAAGCTTTCTGGGTTCCCATCACAAAACAGATTCTCTGTCCTTAATGGTAGGAGTCTGCTTACCTAGAAAGGCTTTCTTGGCACTGAGCAGTAAGCACATTCCCCTGTCTGTTTTTGTTCTTGATGGGGGGGCCATCTGCTTACCTGGTGAGGCTTACTGGACTCTCGGAACCAAGCAGATTCCCCTTTATGTCTCTGTTTTTGACAGAGTGGTCCGCTTACCTGATGAGGTTTTTGGGGCTTCCAGCACCAAGCCCATTCTGCTTTTTATCTCTGTGCTTTATGATGCAGGTCTACTTACCTTGAGGCTCTCTGGTGGCATGGTGCCATGTAAATTCCCATTCTGTCTCTGACCTGGATGTTGGAGTCCTATTAGCTGGCAATCTTTCTTGTTTCCTGGCTCTAAACAGATTGCCCATTCTGTCCTTGATGTGGGATATGTTTACCTGGCATGGTTTACTGGGCTTTTGGAACAAAGCAGATCCCCTCTCTGTCTCTGTCTTGGCTGTGTCTCCTTACCTGGAAAGATTTTATAGGCTTCTAGCCTCAATTAGATTTCCCTTATTTTCTCTTCCTGATGGCAGGAGACTGCTTTTCTGGTCTGGCTTTCTTTGCACCTGAATTTTGGCAAATTCCCCTTTCTGTCTTCTTCATTGATGGTGGGGGTCCACTTACCTAGCTAGATTTCCTGGGCTTCTGGCATCAAGCACATTCCTCTTTCTAATTCTGCTTTGATGGTAGGAGTCCGAATTCTTGGTACAAGTTTCTTGTTTCCAGCACCAAGCAATTTTGCCCTTCTGTATCTGTCCTTGATGGCAGGAGACCGCTTACCTTATGAGGCTTTCTGGGCAGCTGATGCCAAGCAGATACCATTTCTGTCATTGTCTTTGATGGCAGGGATCTGCTTACCGGCAAGGCTTTCTGGCATCTTGGTGCCATGCATATTCTCAATTCTGTCTCTGTTGCCAGGTATTCTCTTACCTGGCAAGGATTTTGTTGGTTCTCCTGGCAGATTTCCCTTTCTGTGTTTTCCTTTTTGGCAGAGGCCATGTACCTGGCAAAGTTTCTGTTTTCTGGAACCAAAAAGATTCCCATTTCTTCTCTGTCTTTGATGGAGTCCTCTTGCCTGGTAAACTTTCTGGGTGCCTAGTGACAAGAAAATTTCCATTCCTTTCACTGTCTTTGAAATCAGGGGTCCACTTACCTGGTGATATATATGCTCTGGTACCAAGCAGATTCCCCTTTCATCTCTGCCTTTGATGGGATCTGCTTATCTAATGAGTCTTTCTGGGCACCCAGCTCCAAGCAGATTCCCCTTTGTTCTGTCCTTGATATCAGGGCTTCAACCAATTAATTGACAATTAATTGTGGGTTCTTGGCTCCATGCATATTCCCATTCTGGCTGTTTGATAGCAGGGATCCTCCTACTTGGCAAGGAAATCGGGGCTGATGGTGCCGAACAGGTTCTTACCTGTCTGGATCCTGATGGGGGGTCAGCTTTCCTGGTGAGGTTTTCTTTGTACTCTGTATCATGCAGATTCATTTTTTTCTTATTTTTTAATATAATTTTTATTTTGATTGTAGTGGCTTACATATTGTTGACAGTAATATTATAGGTACATATTTACATAAAATCAAGGGGGTTCCCATCACCGATTTGTCCTCCCCACACCTCCATGTTGGTCCTACCTTCCATATCCTCTTCCCTCCACCCCCCGGGGCTGATAGTATATGTGGTCCCCTCTGTACCCAGCTTACTACCTAGTGGTCTTGGTCTTGGTGCCTCCCTTATTCTCCCTTCTAACTGGGAGGCAGGACTAGATAGTTCAAGTTATGTGGTTTTGTTTGAAGAAGAGAAAAGTAGTAAACTGGGGGAAAAGTCCAATATGCCGAAAATGGGCGGAGTCCTTTTAGAGGCTCTCATCGTAGGTTTGAGAGACGAAGGAGAAAAAGGAGGTGAAACACCCCAACAGTACAAAAAGAAGTGTCAAATATCTAGTGAGCACTCCAGCGATAACGATAGGCACCACAATGAAAGCTATGGTCTTGAGTTAGCAAATATGGCAGAGCACATAAAGAAAGAAACGAAAAGAAGAAAAAAACCCCATATAACCATAAATGGGGACAACAACTTCAATACCCACTCCAAAACAAAGAAATCGACAAAAACTAGATAGGTAAATAAAAATAAGAAAAAATAATAATACAAAATGAAGATAAAAAATGATAGATAAAGAAAAAAATGTTTTGTGCTTTTTGCCTTTTTTTTTCCCTCCTGCACTGGCACAGTAAATTCGAAAAGTAATTCACTTGGCCTAAGCGTTGTGGGGTTTCTCCATCCTTGGAGTATATTGTCACGGGATTAACTATAGGCTCCATTCAGGTTCATTTACTCTCCCGGTGGTGCTTTCGTGGTGTTTGGAAGACTTCTACTCCATCCTGGGTGATGACATCAGACCTCTGTCTCTAGAGATCTCAGTAGCAGATTCATTTTTATAGCTCTGTCTTTTAGGGCAGGGGTCTGCTTACCTGCCAGGCTTTCTGTGTTTCTGGAGCAAACAAATTCCCATTTCTGTTTTTGTCATTGATTGTGTGGATCTGCTTACCTGGCAATTCTTCTGTGTACCCAGACACTGTCTCTGTCCTTTATGTCAGAGTTTTCAACATACCTGTATGGCTTTTGAGGTGCATGGCAAAAAAGCAGATGTCCTTTTCTGTCTCTGTCCTTGATTGCAGAAGTCTGCTTACCTGGCAAGTCTTACTGGATTCTCAGTACCAAGCAGCTTCCACTTTCAGTCCCTGTCTTAGTTGCAGGGAATCCCTATGTGTCTAAGACTTTTAGGCTAGCTGATTCTGGTTTTTATCTCTGTTCTTGATGGGGTCACTCAGGGGTTACTCCTGGCTCTGCACTCAGAAATCGTCCCTGGCAGGCTGGGGGACCATATGGTATACCAGGAATTAAATCAGTCCCTCCCAGGTCGACCACATGCAAGGCAAACGCCATACCTCTGTGCTATCTCTCAGACACCTTGGCTAGTCTTTCTGACTGCCTGGTGCTAAACAAATTCCCCTTTCTGTCTCTCTCCTTAATGGAGGGAATCCGTTGACCTGGCGATGTTTTTTTTTTTTTTTTAGCACCCAGTTCCAAGAGTTTAGCTTTTCTGTCTCTGTAGTTGAGGGCAGGAGCCCACTTACCTGGAAAGATTTTCTGGGATCCTGGCACCATGCAGATTCCTCTTTCTGACTCTGGCTTTCATGATGGGATCCTCTTACCTGACAAGACTTTCTAGTTGCCTGCCTTAAACAGATTCCCCTTTCTGTCTCTGTCCATGATAGGAGATGTCTTCTTACCTAGTGATGCATTCTAGGTTCGGTCCCAAACAGATTTCCCATTCTGTCTTTTCCTTGATGGATAGGGTCTCCTTACCTGGCAAAGCTTCATGGGCTCCCAGCTCCTAGCAGATTTCCCTTTCTGTCTCTCTCCTTGATGAAGGAAGTCTACTTACCTGGCAAGGAATTTGGGGCTATGATGTCAAATAGATTTCATTTTCTACCTATATCCTGACCCAGGGGTTGTCTTTCTTCGTGAGGATTTCTTTGTGCATGGCACCATTGAGCTTCCCCCTTCTGTCTCTATATTTGAGGATAGGGGTCTGCCAGATTTTCTGGGCACCCAGTGGCAAACATATTCCCCTTTCTGTGTTGGTCCTTGATTGTGTGGCTTCGCTTACCTGGAGATGCTTTCTGGGTGCAAGGTGCCAAGAGATTCTACTTTCTGTTTCTGTCTTTGGGAGTGGGTCTGCTTACCTGGTGAATTTTTTCTGCTCCTCTCACTATACAGTTTTCCCTTTCTGTCTCTGCACTTCATGTTGGGGTTCTGTTTTCTTGGAAAGTCTTATTGGTCTCTTGGCACCAAGTAGATTCTGCTTTATGTCTCTGTCCTTCATGGTGTGGGCTCACTTACATGGTGAGGCTTTCTGGGTTCCTGGCACCAATTCTTCTTCTGTCTCTACTTGATATGGGTTCCTCTTCAAGGCAAGTCTTTCTGGTTTTCTGGAGTTAAACAGATTCCCCTTTCTTTCTCTGTCCTTGATGAAGGGGTTCGTTTACCTGGTGAGACTTCTTGTCCCTTATCACCAAACAACATCTCCATTCTGTCTCTGTCTTAGATGCCAAAGATCCACTTTCCTGGTGAGACTTTCTGGGCTGTTAGCTCCAAGCAGATTCCCATTTCTTTGATAGTTGGAGTCCACTTACCTGGCAACGTTATCTTGGCTCCTGCACAAACAGATTCCCCTTTCTGTCTCTCTTTGATAGCAGGTATCCCCTTACCTGGCTAGGCTCCAGGGCTCCCAGTGAGAAGCTTATTTCTTTCAGTCTTTGTCTTTGATCAGTTATTCCACTTTCTTGGCATTTACTGAACTCTGACATCAAATAGATCACCCCTTTCTCTCTGTTACATGGGATCTGCTTACCTGGTGAAGTTTTCTGCACACCTGGTGCATGAAGACTCCATTTTCTGTCTCTGCCCTTGATGGAAGGGATCTGCTTATTTGGCAGGGCTTACCAGGCTCAGCACCAAACAGATTCCCTTTCTGATTCTGCCTTTGATGGATGGGTTTTGCTTCTCTTGCAAGAAATTCTGGGCACCTGGCACCAAGCAGATTTCCTTTACAGTCACTGAACTTGATGGTGGAAGTCTGCTAAACAGACACTTATTTCTGGGAGTCCAACACCAAGCAGATTCCTCATTGTGCTTTTGTACTTGATGGAGGGGGTTTGCTTATTTGACAAGACTTTCTGGGCTCCTGCATTAAACAGATTCCCTTTTCTGTCTCTGACTTTAATGGCAGAATCCTTTTATCTGATGAGGCTTTTTCTGGGCACCTGGAACCAAGTTGATTCCCTTTTTCTCTGTCTTAATATTGGGGTACCATTACCTGGCAGTTAACTCTGGACTCCCAGCACCATGCATATTCCCATTCTGTCTCTATTTGATAGCAGGATCAACTTACCTGGCAAGGAATTCAGTGCTTTCTGTACCACACAGATTCCCTTTTCTGTCTGTATCCTGATGACAGGGGTCCACTTAACTAGACAGGCTTTCTGGGCACCTGGCAACAAGCAGACACCCCTTTCTGTCCTGGTTCTTGATGGTGAAGTCTGCTTACCTGGTGAGGCTTTCTGGGATCCTGGCAACATGCACATTTCCCTTTCTCTCTCTGTGATGTTGGGTGTATAATTACTTGGAGAGACTTTCTGGGCTTCTAGTGCCTAGCAAATTCCCACTTCTGTCTCTTCCTTGATGGAGGGGATCCTCTTACCTGGTGATTCTTTTCACCCAGCATCCGACAAATTCACCTTTCTGTCTTCTTCCTTAGTGGTGGGTCCACTTACCTGGTAATGCTATCTGGACTCATTGTGTCAAAGAAATTCCCCCTTTTGTTCTCTGTGATGGCAGGGATCCACTGACCTGGCAAGGCATTCAGAACTCTTGGCGACAAGTAGATTCCCCTTTATATCTCTGTCCTAGATGTTGGGTTTGCTTACCTGGAAAGATTTTTCTGGGATCCTGGCACTATGCACATTCCACTTTCAGTCTCTGTCCTTGATGTCAGGGGTCTGCTTACATGGAGAGGCTTTCTTGGTGCCCTGCAACAAGCAGGTTCCCCTTGATGTCTTCCACCCTTGATGGTAAGGGGTCCACTTAGTTGGCCAGGCTTTCTGGGTACCTTGCATCAAACAAATTCCTATTTCTTTGATTACAGTCGTTTGCTTATTTGGTGACACTGTCTTGACACACTACACCAAGTATATTTCCCTTTTTGTCCCTATTTGATAGCAGGGATCCACTTACCTGTCAAGACTTTTGAGGCACCCAGCACAAGCAGATTCCATTTTTCTGTCTCGATCCTGATGGCAGGGCCAGCTTACCTGTTGAGGCTTTCTATGTGCTTGTCGCCATGCAGATACCCCATTCCGTTTAGGTTTTTGAGGGTGGGTGTCTGCTCACCTGCCAAACTGATGCCCCCTTTGGTCTCTGTCCTTGTGGTTGGGAGTTCTTTTACCTGGCAAGGTTTTCTGAGTTCATGGAATCATGAAGGTTCTCCTTTCTGACTCTATCCTTTAGTTGGGGTCCTCTCTGTGGCAAGTCTTTCTGTTGGCCTGGTGCTAAATAGATTCTACTTTCTGACTCTGTCTTTGCCAGAGAGGATCCTCTTACCTAGCAAGGCTTCTATGCACCCAGCATGAAACTGATTCTCGTATCTGTCTCTGTCTCTATCTTAGATGGTGGGCGTCCAATTATCCAATTACGTGGAGAGAATTTCCGGGTTTCTAGCACCAAACAGATTTCCATTTCTGTCTATTCCTTGATGCCTGGGGCCTGCTACCCGGTGATGCTTTCCAGGCTCACTTTCTAGGCCAAGCAGATTTCCCTTTCTCTCTCTCTTTGATGCTGGGGATCCACTTACCTGGCAAGGTTATTGAGTTCCTGGCACAAATAGATTCACCTTTCTGTCTCTGTCCTTGATGTTGGAAGTCCACTTACCTGGAGAGGCTACCTTGGTGCATGACAACAAGCAGATTCTCCTTTCTGTCTCTGTCCTTTATGTTGGGGATCTACTTATCTGGAATGGATTTTTTGGGGGGTACTGGATGACAAGCAGATTCCCTTTTTTGTTTCTGTCTTTGATGGTGCTGATCTGCTTACTGATGAATTTTCTGGGCAACTGGCACAAAGCTGATGCTCGTTTATGTCTCTGTTCTTGATGGCAGGGGATCCTCTTAAGTTGGTCAGGTTTTCTTTGCACCTGGTACCAAGCAGATTGCCACTTTTTTGTTTGTTTTTGTTTTGAGGTCACACCCGGTAGCACTCAGGGATCAATCAGAAATCGCTCCTGGACCATATGAGATGCTGGGATTCGAACCATCATCCTTTTGTGTCTAAGGCAAATGCCTTACTGATGTGCTATCTCTCTGGCCCGCAGATTTCCTTTTTTATGATAGCAAAGATCCGCTTACGTGTTGACACTATCTTGGCTCCCTGAGCCAAGCAGATAACCCATTCTGTCTCTCTTTGATAGCGGAGATCTGTTTACTGGCAAAGCTTTTGTGGTACCCAAGCAGATTTCCCTTTCTGTGTCTGTCTTTGATCAGTGGATTTGATACCTGGCCACATTTTGGGTACTCTAACCAAAAAGCAGATTCACCTTTCTTGTCTCTCTTGATGGGTTTTGCTTATCTGGCAAGGCTTTCTAGGCGCCAGGTGACAAGAAAATACCTCATCATTTTTCTGACTTTGAAGGTGGGATTCACTTAACTGGTGAAGATTTCTGGATACCTGGTGCCAAGCAATACCATTTTCAGTCTTTGAACTTGATGGTAGGAGTCCACTTACCTTGCGATGCTTTCTGAGCATCCATGCCAAACAGATTCCCTACTCTGTTTGCATCCTTATTGGTGAGGGTTAGCTTATCTGGCGAAGGTTTCTGGACTCCCATTACTAAACAGATTCAATATCTGTCTTTGACTTTAATGGCAGAAAATACTCTTACCTTCTCTGGTTTTGAGTACCCAGTGCCAAGCATTTTCTCTTTTTGTCACTGTTGTTGGTATTGGGGGTCTGATTACATGAAGAAGCTCTCCAGGCTCCTGGCAACATGCGGATTCCCCTCTCTGTCTTGGCATTTGATGGTGGTGATCTTCTTACCGAGCAAGGCTTACAGGTTCTCAGGACCAAGTAGATTCCCCTTTCTGTCTCTGCCTTTGATAAAGGGGGTCCATTTAACTGGCAAGGTTTTGGGGCACTCAGCACCCATCTAATTCCACTTTCCATCTCCGTCCTTAAAGACATGGATTCATTTGGTGAGGCTTTGGGGCTCTTTGCCCCCATACAGATTCCCCTTTCTGACTCTGTCCTTGCTATTGGGGTCCTCTACATAGCCTCTACAAGCCTTTTTAGTTGCCCAGCTTTAAATAGATTCCCCTTCTGTCCCTGTCTATGACGAAAGGTTCTGCTTACCTGCTGATGCTTTCTAGCTCTTGTGCTCAAACAGATTTCCCATGTTGTCTTTTCTTTGATAATGTCTTCTTACCAGATGAAGCTTCCTGTGCATCAGACACCTAACAGATTATCCTTTCTCTCTCTTTCCTTGATGGAGGGGATCCACATACCTGGTGAGACTTTCTGGGAACCTTGCACCAAGCATATTCCCTTTTTGCCTCTGTTCTTGATCAAGAGTCCAATTACTTGGTAATTTTTTTGGGGGGGCCACACCCAGTGACGCTCAGGGGTTACTCCTGGCTATGCGCTCAGAAGTCACTCCTGGCCTGGGGGACCATATGGGAAACCGGAGGATCGAACCGCGGTTCGTCCTAGGCTAGTGTAGGCAAGGCAGGCACCCTACCTCCAGCGCCACCACCCGGCCCCCTCACTTGGTAATTTTTTCAGGGTTCCTAGTCTCTGATAGTAGAGATACTCCTACTTGACAGGAAATTTAGGGCTCTGTCTTCCAGCAGATTCCATTTTTCTGTCTTTATCCTGATGCTGGGAGTCAGCTTACCTGGCCAGGCTTTCTTTGTGCTTGATGCCATGCAGATTCCCCTTTCTGTCTCTGTTTTTGGGGTCAGGGGTCCATTTATCTGCCAGGTTTTCTGGGTTCCTTACACCAAATGGATTCCATTTTTCAGTCTCTCTCCTTGATTGTGTGGGTCTACTTACCTGGCAATGCTGTCTGGGTGCCTGGTGCAAGAGATTTCCCCTTTGTGTCTCTGTCCTTGAGAGCAGAATTCTGTTTACCTGGTAAGATATTCACGCCCCACCAAACAACATTTTCTGGGCTGCAGACACCATGTAAATTCTCTTGAAGTTAGGGTCCCCTTACCTGGAAAATCATTCTGTTTGCCAAGTGCTAAACAGATTACCCTCTCTGTCTCTGTTCTTAATAGAGAGGATCTGCTTATTTGACGAGGCTTCTGGACACCCAGCGCTGAGCAGATTCCCATCTGTCTCTGTCTTCGATGGTGGAGATCAGATTAGATGGTAGAGATCAGATTACCTGGAGAGACTTTCTGGGCTTCTAGTGACAAGCAGATTCCTATTTCTATCTCTTCCTTGATGGCTGGAGTCTGGTTACCTAGCTGGAGCCTGGCAAATTGGTCTTTTTGTTTTCTTTGATGACAGGGTCCAATTATCTGCTTAGGTTTCCTGGCTCCCCTGCTCTAGATTCCTCTCGCTTTCTCTCTTGTTTGACTGGGATCTGTTTACCTGGCATGACTTTCTGGGCTCCCGGCAACAAGCAGATTTTGATTTATGTCTCTGTCTTTAGATCCTGTGTCCACTTACCAGTGATGAATTCTGGGCTCCTGGTGCTAAGCAGATTCCCCTGTCTCCTTCTTTGATGTGGAGGATTCTCTTAACTGACAAGCCTTACTGGGTGTTGTGTTATTATTAATTATAAAGTCCTAGTGGTGGATGGTGATGAGGCCTTTCTTGGCTTGGCCCAGCACCTGCTAGCAGCCCCTTCACCCAGCAGGTCTGCAGGTGCAGGGTGTCAGCAAAGTAATGATCCAAAGCAATCAAATGAAGTTTCAGGAGAAATACAGCTTTAATACAAGGCCCTCACCGGCATGTGCTTTTTTTCACATGGCCTCAAAACTAAGTCGTCTCTCTGTAGCCCTCCTGTGTCTGCACTCTCTCCTCGCTTGTCACCTTCTCTCTCCTCCTCCCAGGCAGCCTCATTACCCAACCACAGACCCCTCCCAGCAAATTTCCCATATTTTCTCTGTATTTGACTGGGGGGGGGGGCTCACTTACCTAAAGAGTATTTCTGAGCACCTTGCACCACACTGATTCCTTTTTCTATCTTTGACCTTAATGTCGGGACTCTGCTTACCTGGCAATGTTTCTGGGCACACAGCCCCTGCAGATCCCCCATTTTCTTTGTGTCCTTGAAGGTATGGGGCCCTTTACCTGGTGAGACTTTCTAAACAGATTCACTAAACAGATTCCCCTTTAAGTCTTTGACTTTGATGGTGGATTCCTCTTCTCTAGTGAGGTTCTGTGGGTGCCTGGGGCCAAATAGATTCCCTTTCTGCTTCTGTTTTTATATTAAAGATCCAATTACTTGGCAGTTACTTGTGGGATATACCAGCACCATGCATATTCCCATGCTGTCTCTGTTTGATAGCAGGGATCCTCTTACCTGTCAAGGAATTTGGGGCTCAGAGTGTCAAGCAACTCCCATTTTCTGTCTCTAACCTTATTGTGGGCATCAGGTTTTCAGGTGATCCAATATGGATGCCTGGCAATAAAAAAATTCCCTATGGGGCCCAGGAGATAGCATGGAGGTAAAGCGTTTGCCTTTCATGCAAAAGGTCATCGGTTCGAATCCCGGTGCCCCATATGGTCCCCCGTGCCTGCCAGGAGCAATTTCTGAGCATGGAGCCAGGAGTAACCCCTGAGCGCTGCCGGGTGTGACCCAAAAACCAAAAAAAAAAAATCCCTATGTTTTCTCTGTTTTTGATGGTGGGGTTTTGCTTACAACCCCCTCCAGAGTATTTCTGGGCACCTGGTACCAATCTGATTCCTTTTTTTTTTTTTATTCAATCTCTTTGAACAGATACTGTGAGTCCATTTACCTGGTGATGCTTTTCGGGCACCCTGTCTCTGTTTCTGTTTTTGATATTGGGGGTCCAATACTTGACATTTAATTGTGGGTTTCTGGTGCCATGCATATTCCCATGTTGTCTGTTTGATAGTAGGGATCCTCTTACATGGCAAGGAATTTGGGACTCCCAGTGCCAAGCAGATTCCATTATGTATGTAGTGATGGCGGGTGTCAGCATTCCTGGCCAGGTTATCTTTGTGCTTGGTTCCTTGCAGATTCCCCTTTCTGCCCCTGTCTTTGAAGGTGGAAATCCACTTACTTGCCAAGCTTTCTGGGCTTCTGTCTCTGCCATTGATGTTGGGGATTGGATTACCTTGCAAGCCATTGGGGAGCCTGGTGAGAAGCAAATTCCCCATATTTTCTTTGATGGCGGGTATTCACTTACCTGCCAAGGCTTGCTGGATCCCAGCACCAAACAGAGTCCTCTCTATCTCTGTCCTTGATTGTGTAATTCTGCATACCTGGCGATTCTTACTGGATGCTCAGCGCCAAGATGTTACTTTTTCTGACTCTGTCATTGATGGCAGGAGTACACTTATCTACTGAGTCTTTCTAGGCTCCTGGACCCATGCAGATTTCCCCTTCCTGTTTCTGTCCTTAATATTGGGGTCATCTTACCCAACAAGTCTTTCTGGTTGCCAGGTGCTAAACAGACTTCCCTTTTTTTTTTGTCTCTGTCCTTGATGGAGGGCTTTTGACTTACCTGTCTTGACTCTGGTGCCCAGAAGTAAGGAAACTCCTGTTTGTGCTGCTGTCTAAGATGACAGGAGTCACTTACCTGGTAAGATGTTCTAGGTTTCTGGAGCCAAAAGATTCCCTTTTCTGTCTCTGTACTCTATGGCATGAATACACTACCTGGCAAATATTTCAGGGTGTCCAGCACTAAGATATTCTCCCATTTGTCTGTCTTTGATGTTGGGGTTTGCTTATCTGCCAAGGCTTTTGGGTCCCAACACCAAGCAGATTATTCTCTCTGTCTCTGTCCTTGATTGTGTAGCTCTGCTTACCTAGCGATGCTTTCTGGATGCCCAGTGTCATAATATTACGTTTTCCAACTCTGTCCTTGATGGCTCATATTCACACCTGCTGAGATTTTCTGGGTTCCTGGCACCTTGCATTCCCCTTCCTATCTCTGATCTTAATATTGGGGTATTTTTACCTGAGTAGTCTTTCTGGTTCCCAGGCTCTAAACAGACTCCCTGTTTTGTCTGCCCTTGATGGAGAGGTTTTCACTTACCCATCTTGGTTCTCAGCGCCTGTCAACAAGCAGTCTCACATTTGTATCTCAGTTTTACACAGCTGGGGTGCACTTAACTGGTGAGCCTTCTGGACTTCTAGCGCCAAGACCTTTTCCCCTCTGTCTCTGTGCCTTATAGTGCGTGTACAGTACCTGATGCTTTTAGGTTGCCCTGAACCAAGAGAGTCTCCATTCTGTCTCTGACTTCGATGGCGAGGTCTTCTTACCTAGAAAAGGCTCTGGACATGTGGCACCAGGCAAATTCTCCTTTCTGTCTCTGTCTTTGATGTTAGTCTTTCATGAACCTTTCTGACTGTCCTTGAAGTTGGAGTCCTCTTACTTAGCAAGTCTCTCTAGGTGCTCGGTGCTAAACAGATTCCCTTTTGTCTCTGTTCATGATGGAAGGTGTCTGCTTATCTAATGATGCTTTCCAACTTCCAGATCCAAAGTTTCTTGCCTTTTCTTTGATGGATAAGAACTCCTTACCTGGTGATGTGTTAGTGGAACCTAGGGCTCCAAATTGAGGATCTGGTGAGACACAGGTCTGGAAAATAAATGTTGATGCAGGAAGTAATCTACACAGTGAAGAGTTATAAGAAATGATTCAGGAAATCCAGCACTCAAGTTTTCTGCTCCTAAGATGGAATGTAGCTCAGTGGAAGAAGACTGAAGAATGAACTGCTGTCTTCTTCAGACTCTTGTTTTTATTGACAAGAATCAAGCCCCACCCTGGGGTGGGAGAGGAATACCAAGTAGGGAATAAGCCAATAGCCCATCACCAGATCACACCCTAGGGTGGAGTATGAATATTAATTAGGGTAGGACCAGTAAACCAACAGTGAAGTAGCCAGGTAGTAGCATATTCTTCTCTCTCTCTCTCTCTCTCTCTCTCTCTCTCTCTCTCTCTCTTTCTCTCTCTCTCTCTCTCTCTCTCTTTTCTCTCTCTCTTCTCTCTCTTTCTTTCTTTTACCTGGATAGGCTTTTGGGGCTCCTAGTACCACAGATTTCCCTTTCTGTGTCTGTTCTTGATAAAGGGATCCTCTTACCTGGCAAGTTTTTCTGGTTGTCCATTGCTAATAGATTCCTGTTTCTGTCTCTGTCCTTTATGGATATGTTTGCTTACCTGGCAAGGCTTTTGGGCCAGAACAGGTGGCACTCAGGGGTTATTCCTGGCTACGTGCTCAGAAATCGTTCCTGGCTTGGGAGACCATGTGGGATGCTGGGGTATAGAACCTAGGTCCATCCTAGGCTAGAGAGGGCAAGGTAGAGACCTTACTGCTTGTGCCACTACTCAGGCCTCCCTGTTTTAGATATTTAAGACGTGCTTACCTTGTGAGACTTTCTGGACTTACAATGCCAAACAGATTCCCCCTTTTCTCTCTTCCTTGATGGCTGGAGTATGCTTACATGGGAGGCTTTATTTCTACATCTGGTGCCAGGCACATTCCATTTTATGTCTCTGCTTTGATGATGGGGATCCGCTTACCTAGTGAGGCTTTCTTTGTCCTGGAACCAAATATATTTTCTTTTCTACATCTGTTCTTGATGATGGGGACCACTTACCTTATGAAGCATTCTGGATATTTGGTGCTAAGCAGATACCATATCTGTCTTTGACAGCAGGGGTTCAATTATCTGTGAAGATTTGGGGATCCCAGAGCCATGCATATTCCCCATTCTCTCTGTTTGTTGGCAGCGATACTCTTACCTGGCAAGGATTTCAGGGCTCCTAAGATGAAGCAGATTCCCATGTCTTTGTCCTTGCGTCAAGAATTGGCTCAACTACTTCTCTCTCTGGTCACCTGGTGACAAGCAAATTCTCATTTCTCTCTCTGAATTTGATGTTAGTCTTTCACAAACCTTTCTGACTGTTCTTGAATTTGGGTCTTCTTACCTAGTAAGTCTGGCGATAAACAGATTCCCTTTCTGTGATTATTCTCTCTCTCTCTCTCTCTCTCCTCTCTCTCTCTCTCTCTCTCTCTCTCTCACACACACACACACACACACACACACACACACACACACACACACACACCTTTCTCCCTCTTTCTCCCTCCTGCCTTGATGCTGGAGGTGTGGCTTTTTGAGGACCTGGTGTCAACTAGAATCTCCTTTCTGTCTCTGTCCTTGCTTTTGTGGGGTGCTTACCTGGATAGGCTTTTTGGGCCCCTGGTGCCACGAGATTCCCTTTCTGTGTGTGTTCTTGATGATGGGCTCCTCTTCTCTGGCAAGTTTTTCTGGCAGTCTGATGCTTAATAAGTTCCAGTTTCTGTCTCTGTCCTTTATATATATTATATATGTGTATATATACTTATATATGTGTTTATATATACATAAATATATACATATATATGGTATACTTACCTGACAAGCTACTGGGCACCCAGCACCAAGATAATTCCCTATTCTGTCTATGTCTTAGAGGTTTGGGGTCTGTTTAGCTGAGATAGTCTGGGCTCCTGTCACCAAGCAGTTTTCGCTTCCAGTCTCATTCCTTGATATTGTTGTCCTCTTACATCAAAAGTCTTTGCTTCCAGGCTTTAAAAAGACTCTGTTTTTGTCTCTCCTTGATGAAAGGGTTTCCACATACCTGTCTTGGGTCTTGGCATACAATGCCAAACAGATTCCCATATCTGTCTCTTGCTTTAGATGGTGGGGTCCACTTACCTGGCCATACATGCCAAGAGATTCCCCCTTTCTGTCTCTGTGCTTCAGGGCAGGGGTATGCTACCTGGTGAAGCTTTCAGGGTGCCCTACAACATAAGATTCCCTCTTCTGTTTCTGTCTTTGATGAGGTGAGGATCTGTTTTCCTGGCAAGGTTCTGGGTACCCGACACCAAGCAGATTCTCCTTTTTGTCTTTCTTTGATAGTAGCAATATACTTACCTTTTTGACAGTCATTGAAGTTCAGGTCATCTAACATTGCAAATCTCTTTAGTTGTCTGGTACTAAATAGATTCCCTTTCTGTCTCTGTCCATTATGAAAGGTGTCAGTTTATCTTTTGATGCTTTGCTTCCAGGTCCAAACAAATTCCCTTTCTGTCTTTTCTTTGATGGATAGGATATACTTACTTGGTGAAGCTTCCTGGGTGCAAGGCTCCTAGCATATTATCCTTCCTCTTTCTCCTTGATACACGGGGTTTGCTTACATGGTGAGGCTTTCTGGGTACCTGGTGCCAACACCTTTCTCTTTCTGTCTCTCCCCATGATTTTGTTGATCTGCTTACCTAGATAGGTTTTTCTGGACTTATAGTGCCCACAGATTCCCCTTTCTGTGTCTGTCCTTGATGATGGGGTTTTCTTTATCTGGCAAGTCTTTCTGATTTTCTGGTGATATACTAATTCCAGGTTCTGTCTCTCCTTTATGGATGCGGTATGCTTACATGGCAAGGTTTCATGACACCTGGCACCAAAAAAATGTCCCTTTTTGTCTCTTAGATGTCTGGAGTCTGCTTACCTGGTGAGACTTTCTGGGCTTCTAACGCTAAGCAGATTTTCCCCTCTCTCTCTTCCTTGATGGCTACTGTATGCTTACAAGGAGAGAATTTCTTACAGCTGGCTCCAAGCACATTCCCTTTTCCTTCTCTGTTTTGATGATGGAATTCTGCTTCACTCATGAGACTTTCTTCATTCACACACCGAATATATTATTATTTTTACATCTCTTCTTTTTTTGGGGGCCACACCCAGTGACACTCAGGGGTTATTCCTGGCTATGCACTTAGAAATTGTTTCAGGCTTGGGGACCATATGGGACACTGGGGATTGAACCAGGTCCTTCCTGGGTCAGCCCTGGAAGGCAAAGTGGTAAGGCAAATGCCTTACCACTGCTCTATCACTCCGGCTCCATCCTACATCCTTTCTTGATGGTGGGGACCACTTACCTTACAAGGCTCTCCTGGTATGTGATGACAACCAGATAACATATGTGCCTCTGTCTTTGATAGCAGGGATCTGATTATCTATGAAGCTTTGGGGATCCTGGCGCCATACATATTCCCCATTCTATCTCTATTTGTTGGCAGGGATGGTCTTACATGGCAAAAATTTTATGGATCCCATCACCAAGCAGATTCCCCTTTCTGTCTGTCCTGTGTCAGGGATTGGCTTACCTGGTGATCCTTTCTGGGCAACTGGAGACAAGCAAATTCCTGATATTTTCTCTGTCTTTGATGGTGGGGGTTCAATTACCTGGTGAGTATTTCTGGGCCCCCGATGCCATGCTGATTCCTTTTTCTGTATTTGACCTTGATGGTGGGAGTCAGCTTACCTGAAGATGCTTTCTGGGCACCCAACACCAAACAGATTCCCCATTTTCTTTGTGACCTTGATGGCAGGGGTCCTCATATCTGCCAGGTTTCTGGGCTCCTGCTGCCAAGCAATTTCCCTTTTCTAGATCAGTCCTTGATGGTGGGGGACCACT